>VMDR010003633.1:0-27399 GCA_007922815.1 Macrotus californicus
TGAATCACTATGTTGTAACACCTGAAACTAATATAACATTGTATGTCAACTGTCACTAGAGAATGAACTTAAAGAAGAGCCCTGGGCCCTGGCTGGGCAGCTCAGTTGGTTAAAACATTGCCCCAATAAGCCAAGGTTTCAGGTTCCATCTCTGATCAGGGCACACACAAGGATCAAACAATGCCCCTGGCCGGGTGGCTCAGTTGGTTGGAGCATTGTCCCATACACCAATAGGTTGTGGGTTCTATCCGTAGTCAGGCCACATACCTAGGTTGCGTTTCCATGCCTGGATGGGAGCATACAGGAGGCAACCCATCAATGTTTCTCTTTCACGCCAATATTTCTCTCTCTCTCTCTTCCTGTCTGTTTGTCTTTCTCTCCCTCTTGCTCTAAAATCAATAAACATATCCTTGGGTGAGGATTAAAAAAAAGAATCAACCAATGAATGCATACATAAGTGGAACAACAAACTGATGTTTCTCCTCTCTCTCAAATAAAAAAAAAGTTAAAGAATTTTTAAAAAAGAAAGAAAGAAAGAAGCATTGTGTATATTTATGTAGACAGATCTCTGAAGAACACCTCTCCCTAGCCAGCCTCACCTCCCCTGTCAGGTGTGTTCCGCTCCTCCTAGAGTCTCTTCCCTTATGAGTTTACCTCGAAGTGTTAGTTTCTGAAGTTCCTATCACAATCTACTTAACAAGGAGCACTGCCTGCAAATGATGTGGACACACATATTTCATCTCCACAGAGAGAAGAAGAATTTTCCCTGACATCTGTAGACAGGGATGGGGAACAAGGGGGGCCTGATCATTCTTTCCACAAGCTTGTATTATGCACATTCAAACACCTGGCATTCAAACACCACATTCACACACTATCAGGGCCTGGAAAATTCCAGGCTTGGTGGAGCCATCCCCGGCTTGCTCCTTCCTTGCTCAAGCTGTAGTTTCCATGGCAACAGCCTGAGCCTGCCTTCTTCTTTGAAATAGGTAATTGCTCTTGAAGGAAAAGGGCATCAGGGGTGGGGAAACCTTTGTCTGTGCAACCTCGAAACACATCCTTAAGTGGGAATTTTGCAAAAGGTCACAAAATTGGGTGCAAGGGCCTCCCTGCCTAGTAATAAACACACACGCATACACACACACATCTTTTAAACACCAGCAACATCAGCATTGTGTTTTCTTCTACTTGTTCATTTATTTATTCATTTATTCAACAAATATAGATCAACTACTGGAAGCTAGTGACACAAGAAAAAATGAAAAAATGGAAAAGGCACATTCTTTGCTCTCAGCATTGAGATGAGCGAGACATTTATTCCTTTAAACAAGATGTTTTCAGATTCATTCAGCAAAAGTTTATGGAAGGAATAATGCATGATTGGAGTCGTGCTGGGTGGACATAGGGGATACATCAGAAAGATAGAAGGAAGGGAGGAAAGTTAAAATCCTTGTGTCCTCCCTGGCTAGCAGAATGCATGGCACATAGTAGGATCTTCAAACATTTTTAGAATGTGAATAAATGAACTAATAAATGAATTTCGTTCAGCTCAAAATTGGGATTTTGGTGTCTTTATTCATTTAACATGATGTCATAACACTGAGTTTCCTTTCTTAGATGGATGGGCAGTTGGTTGGATGTTAAAAGCCCTAGAATCTAACTAAGTAGGAGGAAGCAGGATAGCATTAGGCAGAGAGAAAGCTATGACTGTTGATTTGCTGTTCACCACCCAAATGCTTGGGTGGGTATTTTTTAATTGATTTTTAGAGAGAAGAGAAAGAGATGGAGAGAAACATTGACGTGAGAGAAACATTTACTGCTTGCTTCTTGTACACACCCTGAGTGGGGACTGAACCCGTAAGCCAGGCATGTTCCCTACTGGGAATCAAACCGGTGACCTTTCACTTTGCCAAATGATGCCCAACCCACTGAACCACACCAACCAGGGTTTGGGTGGGTGTTTTTATCATTGGGATGGAGAAGGACTCAGTAAACACAACTCAAGAGCTTACAGCCATGAAAAGAAAAGGATGAATTAATCTGACTCCATAAACGCTAAAAAAGTAGGTAGAAAAGGGGAAAAGAAAGTAAACCAAAGTGACAAAATGGGTAAAACTGCTTGCAACCCAATGAGAATAACAGAATATCTTTTATATGCCCATTGGGTTTATAAGAAACGAACTAAAAACATGGTAATGGGGGACAGTGTGAACTTCAGAATACATACATGAACAGAAAGAGAAAATGGAAATGTTCAAAAAAGTACAAAAAAATGTCCCAACTTCTAGTACTAAAAAACAAAGAAAGGGCCCTGGCTGGGGGTGGCTCAGTTGATTGGAGCGTTGTCCCATAAACTGAAAGGTTTTGGGTTTGATTCTGGTCAAGGCACATATCTAGGTTGCTGGTTCGTGCATGCAAAAGGCAAAGGATTAATGTTTCTCTATTGCATCGATGTTTCTCTCCCTCTCTGTCTTCCTCCCTTCCCCTCTCTAAAATCTATAAGCAAGCCCTTGGGTGAGGATAAAAAAAAAGTTAAAGAACAAAAAAAAAACACATAAAAACCAAACTGGCAAGTCATTTTTCCCATTATCAGACAGACGAGGATGAAAATACACAAGCAGTTGTATAGAAAATGGATGCTTTTCCAGGGGAATGGGTGAGACTAGAAGTTACTATAATCTTTCCAGCAAGTTCTTTTTGAAATAGACATTGAAGTTTAGTACGTGGCTGCCCTTTGACCCAGCAAATCCACCTCTGGGACTCTGCCCTCCTCAGATATTTGCAAAAGTACACAGGATCAAAGCAGCCTTGCTGGGGAGTGGTCAATAGAAAAATGTATAGAATGTGTGCCCCTGGGAACATAGGGGGCCATGGTGCTGCAGGATTTAACAAAAACAAACACATAAATTCTTTGCTTGATAAAGAAACTGTGTTTTGAAGACGAATCTCACCATTTCACATTAAATAAACAGGAACTGGATTAGAAACCCATATAGCCATCATTAGCCAGATTTGCACAAATACAACCCATTTACTTGTCCATTTATTCATCTTCTAGAAACATCTGTTGAATTCCTGCTAAGAAACAAACACTCCTTCAGGAGCAGAGGACACAGCTGAGATGAAAAACAGAGAGTGTGTCTGTTCCCATAGAGTATTCATTTCTGGGTACACAGATAGAATATTCATCTAAGATTATTTTGAAAAGCAACTTGACAATATCCAGGAAAGCCATGATGGGTATCAATTGCCTTGCCACTCAGAAAAGTCAGTTTGAGATGTGTGTCCTGGAAGAAACCCTCATACATGTGGCAAGGTGGTAAGTTCAAGAATGCTCATTGTGACATTCATTCATTTGACAAATACTTACTGAGCAGAAACTATGTCCTGGGCAGTGCTCTGGGCACTAGGGACATTGATATTGCTTGTAATGACAAAAAAGAAGGAGAAGGAGAAGAAGACACAACCTAAATACCTACCAACAAGAGAAGGGGCAAATTAATTAAGGCGTGTTCCTACAATGGAATATGATGAGCAATCTAAAGCAGAGAGAGAGAGAGAGAGGGAGAGAGAGAGAGAGCGATTTGTTGTTCCACTTATTCATGCACTCATTGGTCTATTCTTGTATGTGCCCTGACCTGGGATTAAACCTGCAACCTTGGTGTATGGAGTCAACGCTGTAACCCACTGAACTACCTGGCCAGAGCCACAATTCTCTGAAGTTATTCCCTCCTTTCTGTCCATTGTCTTCAGCTGACATCATTTTGCTTCAAAACAGAATTCATCTACTAAGGTGGGCCAGAGGTATGTGGGTCTCCCTGGAACACACAATGGGGGACATTCTCTGGGTCCAGATAGACTTGGAGATGGGTGCACAAGCATTCCTTCTCTCAACAGACTCTCCAGAAGCACCTGCTTTGTGCTAACCAGGTACTTTGACCCCAACACAGTCTAATTTAAAAACTGGAAATTTCCAGTCTCTTTAGACCTTTGCTCTCCAGCCCCCTCCCCTCTCCTTCCACATCAGGCTATGTTTCCATGGCAACGGCCTGAGCCTGCCTCTGCCTCCCACATCAGGTGATGGCTCCTGAGCAGTGAGCTGAGTGAGTGCCCCCCTCCACAGAGCCCAAGCCTGGGTGGAGGTGGGTGGGGGCGAGGAGAGGGCTGGGGAACGGTCCCACCTGCAGCCCCTGGTCCCTGGGTCAGGCCCATATTTTGTGTGTCATCACATCATGGGGGTCCCTGCAGAAAACAAAACTGGCTCTTTGGGTCTCTGCAGGCCTTCTTTTTTCCCCCATATATTTTGATTATTACAGTTGTCCCATTTCCCCCCTTTATTTTCCTCCCCCTGCACACCACCTCCCAGCCACTTTACCCCCGCTTTAGTTCATGTCCATGGGTCATACATGTAAGTTCTTTGGCTTCTACATTTTTTATACTATTCTTAACCTCCCCCTGTCTACTTTCTAGCTACCATTTATGCTACTTACTCTCTGTACCTTTTCCCCCTTTCTCCCCCTCCCACTCCCCTGCTGATAACCCTCCATGTGATCTCCATTTCTGTGATTCTGTTCCTGTTCTAGTTGTTTGCTTAGTTTGTTTTGTTTTAGTATTTTTTTAGGTTTGATTGTTAATAGTTGTGAGTTTGTTGTCATTTTACTGTTCATGTTTTTGATCTTCTTTTTCTTAGATAAATCCCTTTAAGATTTCATATAGTAAGGGCTTGGTGATGATGAACTCCTTTAACTTGACCTTATCCGGAAAGCACTTTATTTGCCTCCCATTCTAAATGATAGCTTTGCTGGATAGAGTAATCTTGGATGTAGGTCCTTGCCTTGCATGACTTTGAATACTTCTTTCCAGTCTTCTTTCTTGCAGAGTTTCTTTCGAGAAATCAGCTGACAGTCTTATGGGCACTCCTTTGTAAGTAACTGTCTCCTTTTCTCTTGCTGCTTTTAAGATTCTCTCCTTATCTTTAATCCTGGCTAATGTAATTATGATGTGCCTTGATGTGTTTCTCTTTGGGTCCAACTTCTTTGGGACTCTCTGAGCTTCCTGGATTTCCTGGAAGTCTATTTCCTTCACCAGATTGGGAAAGTTCTCCTTCATTATTTGTTCAAATAAGTTTTCAATTTCTTGGTCTTCCTCTTCTCCTCTGGCACCCCTATGATTTGGATGTTGGAACATTTAAAGATGTCCTGGAGGTTCTCCAGCCTCTTCTCATTTTTTTGAATTCTTGTTTCTTCATTCTGTGCTGGTTGAATGTTTCTTTCTTCCTTCTGCTCCACACCATTGATTTGAGTCCCAGTTTCCTTCCCATCACTGTTGGTTCCCTGTACATTTTCCTTTGTTTCACTTAGCATAGCCTTCATTTTTTTCCTCTAATTTGCAACCATATTCAACCAATTTTGTGAGCATCCTGACTACCAGTGTTTTGAATTGTGCATCTGATAGGTTGGCCATCTCTTCATCACTTAGTTGTATTTTTTCTGGAGCTTTGATCTGATCTTTCATTTGGGCCTTTTTTTTTTTTTTTTTTTTTTTTTTTTTTTTTTTTTTTTTTTTTTTTTTTTTTTTTTTTTTTTTTTTTTTTTTTTTTTTTTTTTTTTTTTTTTTTTTTTTTTTTTTTTTTTTTTTGTCTTGGCAGGCCAGTTACATAGTAAGGGGCACAGCCTTAGGTATTTGCCAGGGTAGGCGAATCCACATCATTGTGCTATGATGCTGTATGTGAGGAGGGGTCAGAGAGGGAACAATGTCGCTTGCTCCACTCTCTGCCAGTTTTCAGTCACTTTCCCTGCTAATCACAATCAAACTGGGTCCTTCTGGTGCTGATTCCCAGGTGAGTGGATTTGTGTACATTCTAGGACCCTGTGGATCTCTCCAACGGATTCACCTGTGAGGCTGGTAGTTTCTTCCACTGCCTCAACCTTCACAGGTTTTTTCAGTCTGAGGTTGTGAGGCTTTATTTCCCTGTGCTGGAACCCTGGGTTGCGTGATCTGTCTCGCTCCACAGTTGTTCCTCCCAGTTTATCCACATGCAATCATGGGACTGTCTCTGTAGGCCCTCTAAGAGCTCTCAGACCTCCACAAGAACTTCAAATATTGGCCTGAGCTTTTCAACACCCATTAATTCACTCAATAGATTGATCAAGCCCCACTGAAGCCAGGGACACAATGTGAGAAACAAACTCCAGCATTGCCTGCCTTCAGATTCTAATGTCTGAAACGTCGGTGCATCTGACACATGTGTGTAATCATTGGACAAATAGGGACCAGGGGCTCATCACGTTCCATGTGACAGATTAAAGATGTGCATGAAACAGACATCAGCTGAACAAGCAAAAGCCTGGAGGTGGAGGCTTGTTGGGATATTGAAGTGGCGTCCAGCAGCTCGTGAGCTGTGATAGCTAATAGAAGGTGCCTGATGAGACCAGTTGTGGAGGAGTATCAGAGACGGAAAGCACTGGGCTTTAAAATTAAATGAACAAACAAAAGAGAGACTCATAAACACAGAGAACAGACTGATAGTTGCCAAATGGGAGGGGAGGGCCTGAGTGAAAAAGGTGAAGGGATTGAGAAATACAGATTGGTAGTTACAGAATAGTTATGGGGATGTAAAGTAGAGCGTAGGGAATATCAGCAATAATATTGTGATAACTATGAATGGTATCAGGTGGGTACTAGACTTAACAGGGCGAACACTTTGTAAAATATATAACTGATTAGCCACTATGTTGTACGCCTGCAACTGATAAAATATTGAACGTCAACTGCAATTGAAAACTAAATTTTTTAAAAAAGATATATATCAGCCCTGGCTGGTGTGGCTCAGTGGATTGATCACTGGCCTGCAAACCAAAGGGTCACTGGTTCAATTCTCAGTCAGAGTACATGAGTGGGTTGCAGACCAGGTCCCCAGTAGGGGGCGTGTGAGAGGCAACCACACATTGATGTTTCTCTCCCTCTCTTTCTCCCTCCCCTCCCCTCTGTCTAAAAGTAAATAAATTAAAAAAAAAATTTCCAAAAAAAAATATACCAGGAAAAAAGAAAGGGGGCCCTTACACATAGAGTACAATAAAGTGGGGAAGAAGAGAGGAAGAAAGGAAGGAAGGAAGGAGAGAAAGAGAGGGAGGGAAGGAGGGAGGGGGGGAGGAAGAAAGAGAATTCTTTTTCAATATGTGTGAGTGAATTTACAAATACATACACAGAAAGTAGGATTACAAGATCATAAAGATTTTTCTCCCATATTATTCATCTATGTCTCATTACACCATTCTCATTGATTTTTCACTTTAATTCAAGGTAGTACAGTATTTCAGAAGTGGTCTCTTCATGCTTGATGCCCACAAGGCCTCAGTAAAAGTCACTCCATTGTTAGAATGTTAGAGTCAAGATGTTAATCCCAGAAAAGTCGAGAGAAACTTTTTTGCTACTGGTTGCAAGAGTGTTACGTACAAGACAGACAACAGGTCTCCAGTATGTCCATGGTTTGGGAATGAATGTGTCCAGCATGTGGGCTCCGTTTTACTGTTTCCCAGAAAGCCGCTCCTTTCCCAAATTAGAAGCAATAGATGTGGAGCTTGGACACCAGTCTGGGATTTAGCTCATTAATCAGGAGAAATTCCAAGGTGGGTTGATTTATCGGGCACTTGGGCTGAATGTTGACATTCTTAGAGTTTGGCCAAAGGGCCAGAAATTTGGGAGAAACTTGTCTCCCCATGAATTGTCTTTTCGTCTTTTCAGTTGCATTCTGGCTCAGAGTCCTCTGTGAGCCCTGGGGCCAGGACCCTGGGGACAGAACAGTTTCTCTTGGCACAGGGCTCACATCAGCTCCTTTGCTGAGGTCAGGAAGATTCTGTGTGTGGACGTTCTTATCATTACGGACAGGGAAGGGCTGGTTTACGGGTCACAAAAGCACATGAGCCTAAAAGAAAAGATACATAAGTCTGACCACAGAGAGACAAGGAGATGCCACCTCACATCTGGTAGGATGATGACTGTCAAAAAAAGAAAAAGAAAAACACCCCAAAACAGAAAATAACAAGTATTGGGGAGGATGTGGAGAAATTGGAACCCTTATGCACTGTGGGTAGGCTGGCTGTGTGTGGCAAACGAATTCTGTTCTTTTTTTTAAATTGACTCTGAGAGAGAGAGAAGAGATGAGGGAGGGAGAGAGGAAAAGAGAGAGAGAGAAAGAGAGAGAGAGAGAGAGAGAGAGGGAGAGATTGGTTGTTCCATTCATTCATGTATTCATTGGTTGACTTCTGTATGTGCCCTGCTGGGGATTGAACCTGCGCCCTTGGTTTATCATGATTACACTGTAACCAGCTGAGCAATCTGGCCAATATAAACAGATTCTCTTCTTTCCACAAACTTGTACTGGGTGGCATGTGTGTTGTAGGATGTTTTTGAACTCACATACACTTACCCCTAGACCCCTGAGTCTCTCTCTCCCTCTCCCCTTCCCCTCCCCCCTTCTCTCTATCTCTCTCAATTCTGCAGACTCCTCCATTCTCCCGCCAACTGCAGTTTCCACGGCAACAGGCTGAGTGACCATTGTTCTGCACACCAGGTGAGAAAACAAAATTAACAGGCATGGGGAGGGCTCACTCCCTGCGGATGTGTTCTTTCTTGCAATTAAATTCCTCCCTTGGGTGTTTGTAGAAAGTCACTCAATCAGCCCTGCTCTGTTAGACATGCCATGTCTCCCACAAGCACAGGGAGGCAAGGGTTATTTACTGTAGTCATTCATTTATTCAGTCAGTTGGTCATTTATTCATTCATGAACTACTATGGCAGAGCCTATGCTAGAATATGAGGATATAGCGGTAGTTTTCAACAGGGGGGCAATTTTGCTCCCCAAGGAGGAGTTTGGAAATATTTTTTAGTTGTCACAACTAGAGGGGGCATCTAGTGTGTGGTGGCCTGGGATGCTGCTAAATCTCCTGCAACACGCAGGAGAGTGATCCCCCCCACACACAACAACAACAAGAAATTATTCAGAAGTGCCCAGAATGAGACACCCTAGGATGCAATGACATGTCAGAGTCTGCCCTGAAAATTCTCGTGGCACTTAGATTATAGGGGAGGAGACAGATCATAAACAAAAGATGATTTGTGTAAGAGATAAAGAATAAACAGGGTGCAGGGCAGAAAGAGACTGGGGTGAGAGGAATGGCATGGTCAGAGTGTACCTCTTTCAGGTTGTGATAACTGAGGAGAAAGATGAGTAAAGTTATAGGAAAAGAACATTCCAGGGAGAGGGTACAGCATGTGAAAAGGCTCTGGGGTGGAAACACATCAAGTGCATGCAAACAAGCACATTGAGCCCTGGCTGGGTAGCACAACTGGTTGGAGCATCATCCCAATATGCCAGGGTTATGGGTTTGATCCTCGGTCAGGGCACATGCAAGAATCAATAAGTAGGACAACAAATCAGTGTTTCTCTCTCTCTCCTTCCTCTCTCTGTAAAATCAATTTTTAAAAGATTTTTAAAATTGTGTATTGTTATTCTTTTACACTTGTCCCAATTTTCCCCCTTTGTCTTTCTCCACCCAGCCCACTCCCCTACTAAAATCAAATTTTTTAAGATTTAAAAAAATAATTTTTAAAAAGGAAGAAGACAAGGAGACCCAGATGGCTGAAGAGGTGCTAGGATGGATAAGGAAGAGAAAATGGGTGATAGGTAGATTAAGAAGGGCCTCTTAGATGGTAAGAACCTCAGGACTAATAAGTTAGCTATTAAACCGGTTCCTATTTTCAGTGTCATCCATAGGAACTGAATGTTCAGCCCATGCCAAACTTTCTGTAGGTCCTAAGATCACGGGGGCAGGGACCCAGGCATAGTCCCTGTTTTCTTACAGCCCCAAGGCCACGGGGGGGAGAAGCAAGAGATAGTCCCACCAAAGTAAACTCCCAGAAGGACAAACATTTACTCAGTGACTTCCTGGGCTGTGGGGCCCCTTCTGGGCCATGCATATGACACAGGGGTGACTTCACAGTCAAGGACAGAGGCGGCCATGGACATACTTTGTGTACTGGAACTAGTTGTGAGATGAAGAGTCCTCATATTTGTAGAGTCAGCAGTCACATTTGGAAGGGGCCCATGATGGCTGATGCACCATCGTCACCATCATTACAATTACTCTCATTATCAAATAACTCACATTTACTGTGCTTATTTCATCCCAGGCATGGTGCTCAGTGCTTTCTGTTGAATTCCCATGACATATCCGCAAGGTGGGTGAGGTCACCTTTCCACTTGACAGAAGTAGTCCCCAAGGTGCAGAGGAGAAGGGGTGGCCCGCTCACATTCTAATCACAGAGTTCAACTCCCTGGGATGGAATCCCTTTACCTTTGAGCCACACTTTTGTCATTTGGAAAAACATGGACCTGAGTCTCAAGGCTGATGGTAGGATGAAATGTAGAAAGGAATGATGGCCAAACTCAACAAATACCAGCACAAAAACACTCAGTCATCAAGATAAATAATATTTTAATGCAATGCTGGAAATAAGCAATAATGCGGAGAAAACCCAAGATGAACATAATATTAAAATTTTGGCTCTGACCAGTGTGGCTCAGTTGGTTGGGCATCGTTTTGCAAAGCAAAAGGTCGCAGGTTTGATTCCTGGTCAGGGAAAGTGCTTGGATTGCAGGTTCAATCCAGTCGAGGTGCCAACAAGAGGCAACACATCAGTGTTTCTCTCCCTGTCTTTCTCCCTCCCTTCCCCTACTCTAAAAATAAATAAATTAAATCTTAAAAAGATTATTTTTGATAATGACAGAGTCTGACAGTCCTGTGCTGAGCCATACTGGAGCCTGAGTCAAAAGGAAAAATGGATACTCTTCTACCCATGCTCATGTGCATTTTTTAAAGGTTAACTTCTTTTGAGAAATAGATATTATAAATGATTTTCTTTCTTCATTTATCTTTAGAGAGAAGAGCAGAGAGGGAGAGAGAGAGGGAGAGAAACATTGATCGGTTGCCTCTTGCACACACCCCAATAGAGAACAAGGCCTGAAACCCAGGTATGTGCCCTGACCAGGAATAGAACCCGCAACATTTTGGTTTGCCAGACAATGGCCATCCAACTAAGCCACATTGGTCAGGGCTGGAAATAGATTTTTGAAAATATTTTTCGTGAGTTTGCCTCCATGAAAGTCAGGTAAGTGAAATTATAATAAATCGAGGTGGGGGGGTTCTATTGTATAAGTAAAATATTTGAACATAAGACAATAGTTCAATTCCCAGTCAGGGCACTGGCCTGGGTTGCGGGTTCAGTTCCCGGTGAGAGCACATACAAGAAGCAACTGATTGATGTTTCTTTCATACATTGATGTTTCTCTCCCTGCCCTGGCTGGTGTGTATCAGTGGATTGAGCACCGTACTGCAAACCAAAGGGTCCCTGGTTCGATTCCCAGTCAGGACACATACCTGGGTTGCATGCCAGGTCCTCAGTAGGGGACAGAGTTTCAGTTGAGCAAGATAACAAAGTTCTGGAGATAGAAGGTGATGATGGTTGTACAACAATGTGAAGGTACTTAATCTTACTGATCTGTGCACTTAAAAAGAGTTAAAATGGTAAATTTTATGATATCTATATTTTACTACAGTTAAATTTTTTTTAATGTGCATGAGCTACTATTGAGATGTCTGCAACTTTAGGAGTCTCCTCCATCCCCCATCCTGGTTGGTTGGACATCAGTAGCTCTATTTCCTCTCAAGAGCCTTTAATAGGACTTTTTTTGGCATTAGAAGCAGGCTTAGGCAGTTGCCATGGAACCTGAAGCTAGCAGGGGCAGGGGTGGGGTGGGGGAGTCGGGGAGGAGAGGGGGCTGGAAAGGAGCAGAGAGAGACCCTGAGGCTGGAATTTTCCAGGCTCTGAACTCAACAGAGTGTGTTTGCTTTGCAGTAAATGAATGACTTCAAATAAGGGTCTTTGTCCCCAACATAGCATGTTTACTTTGCAATAAATGATTTAAAATATGGATCTTTGTGCCCAATGTGGTATGTTTGCTTTGCAATAAATGAATGACTTAAAATGAGGGTCTTTGTCCCCAATAAAGTGGTTGCCCTTTCTTCCTCCTCAGAAAGGCTCACCGAAGCAATGCACACACAGTATTTAGCCCAAGGGCCAGATCCAGTGAGAGGCAGTGTGGAGTTGATGAAATCTAGTTTCATTAAAGACAGAGTCTCTCCAACTAATGTTCTTGGAGGAAAAGTCTTTCAAAGGAATAAAATTATGGCCTCTGTCCTCCTTAGCACGTTGACTTCTAAAAACAGGCTCTGTACCACTGATTCCAGTCACGTGCAGTTTTTGGCGACTTGTTTCAATTAGCTGACGTAAAAGTGACCCCAACTGTGGGCCAAAATCGACCTCTTTTTAAAGGAATTGTTCACTCATTCACTCAATTGATATATTCATTGTCTATTGTCCCTGTCATCTTCTGCTTCCTGGCCCTCATGTGTGGCTGCTTTCTTCTTCGTGCACTGATGATTGCCTTTGAAAAATCACCTGTGGGCCCTGGCTGGGTAGTCAGCTGGTGAGAGCATCTATCTGCAATAGGGCAATATTGTAGAGCAAACCCACAATATGCCAAGGTTGTGGGTTTGATCCCTGGTCAGGGCACATACGAGAATCAGCCAATGAATGCATCAATAAGTGGAACAATAAATTCTCTCTCTCTCTCTCTCAAATCAATTTTAAAAAAAAGAAAAGAAAAATAATTTATGGACATTCTTTGAGGCCCAGGATGAAGTTGCCTTTTTTATACTGTAGAATTTGCTTTTGCTTCTGCTGTGGACCTGCAGCACTAAGTTGGGGACTACTCTGACGTTCAGGGTTTGAATTTTCCTAATCCTTTCAAGGTACCTGCTACGGACGAAATTGTGTCACCCTCCCCCCCGCCCCCCGATATGTGTTGAAGGAAAAAGTGAGTTTTTTGGCATAGAGAACAAATGTTTTTTCTGATTGCCTAATGCCTATGGGAGTCAAGAAGGTGCCTGCTTTTATTCCCTTCCTTTCCCTAGGACACACAATGGGACTCAATCGGTGTTTGCTGACTGACTCAATGAGTGAATAATATTAACAGGTAATGTTCATATCACTGACACTTGAGTTAGATTTGTGGGTCCTAAAAAACCACCTTCAGGGCCAGCCCAGTCATTCCTCCCTTCCTGTGTCATTATGCAACATCCCTTTGCATTTCATTTTGTTTTTTCTTTGTTCTTTGTTTGTTTGTTTTGGAGTGTTTTTTCTTTTTCTTCATTTACATTTTTTAAAAGATTTTATTTACGTATTTTTAGAGAGAAGGGAAGAGAGAGAACAAGAGAGGGAGAGAAACATCAGTGTGTGGTTGCCTCTCGCACACCCCCCACCAGGGACTTAGCCTGCAACTCACGCATGTGCCCTGACTGAGAATCGAACCAGCAACCTTTGGTTCACAGGCTGGCGCTCAAGCCACGTGAGCCACACCAGCTAGGGCCCCCTTTACATTTTAATGTGCATGAAAAATGTACTTGAGCCACTGCTGTCCAGCCAAGAGCCTGCAGAGTTTATGATAATTCTCCCAGCACTGAGGACCTTGGCTGGAAGTCGATAATCTAGCTTGTTCTCCTTGAATATGATCTGCTGGGGCTGTTGCCATGGAAACTGCAGCTGGCACTGGGGAGCCAGGGAGACTGAGGAAGGAGGCAGAGAGCCTCAGAGACTAGAATGTCCCATGACCTGGCTAAGGATTGTGTTCAATCTAATCATTGTGATCTGTCATATAGCAGGCACTTAATAAATGTTTGTGAATGAATGAATGAATGAATGAATGAATGAATGAATGAATGAATGACTATGCTTCAAGAGGGGTGTCACACAGACCTCATTTCTACTTGGAAAACTTTTCTTCTTACTTTTGGGGTAGAAATTGATATAGTCAGTATTTGAATGCATCCATCCATCCACTTAACCACCCAACTGCTTGTCCATCCACCCAGCTATATTATTTATGTTTTTTATTTTCTGTATCTGGTGATGTTTTGACATCTCTCAGTAGGGAGGTGATGCAGCTTACAGACCCTTTGAGATAGTGCCTCTCCCCCCTCAGCTAATTTCTAAAGATAAAAACAATTTACCTAAAAACACTCCTTTCATATGCAAACCAACTCATCTTGAGCCTAGAGCGGAAACCACGACCTGTATCTGACACACACCAAGTCCTTATTTCCTGCCCTAAGTCATCTAGAGCCAGGTGCAGCGAACTAGAGGCCACCCCTATCCCCCAGAGCCTCTGTAATTATTCAACGTAGCTGACCCCAAATGGTCCACCCTGTCCTGCCTTGATTTCCTATGGAAATTCCAAGGGAAGATCTGCTTTAGCCACTCTCCTCTCCCTTGTTCTGCCCCCTGTTCACCCTGGCACCTCCCCAGTGGCCTTGCACGACAATCCCCCCTCCTTTTGAGAATATAAGTAATAAAAACTCTTCAAAGGCATTAGCCCCTCTGTCGTTACTCAGTAACCCACATAAATTAATGTCCTGTGGGTACAAATGAGAACACCCCCAACATCCACCCACTCTCCACTCACCCACTGACCTACTGAAACCTTTATCTGGTCTTCCTAAGATATTCCCATGTCTTGTTCCCTCTGTCGTGCAGGCCTTTGCTCTGACCACCAGATCTAAACCGGCACAGCTGCCTGCTTTCACTGCGTCCTTTTTTGCCCCAAAGCCCTGAAGTTATAACATTACTGTGTGTCTTACAGGAAAGCCCATCCTCCGTGGCAACGTCTGTCTGCTCCTGGCCATGAGGCACACAGGCCCTTATCACCAGTCAGAGGGTGAAGGGACAGAACAGATGTGGCTGACATTAGCAAAATCTCTGACATTTGTGGTTTCTTCAGGAGTTCACAGGGATCCACATTGTAAATGTTTGACCCTGCCCAAAGATACCCTATACTGCGGTGTATAACATGCTCTTGTGTATAATGTGTACCCACGATTTTGGCCCAAACTTTCAGGGAAAAAAAATCTTTCATTTTAATTTTTTAAGCCAATATTTTATTTTTATTTTTTTTTAAAGAACAGCATTTTTTTTTAAAGATTTTATGTATTTATTTTTAGAGAGAGGGGAAGGGAAGGAGAAAGAGAGGGAGAGAAACATCAGTGTATGGTTGCCTCCTACATGGCCCCCTACTGGGGACCTGGCCCACAACCCATGCATGTGTCCTGACTGGGATTTGAACCAGCAACCCTTTGGTTTGTAGGCCCGCACTCAATCCACTGAGCTGCACCATCCAGGGCAAGTCAATTTTTTATTTATATATAAAACTGATTATCCTATTCTAGGGTATTATTTTACATGTGGATATCATTATTGCTTTCTACAGCTACACTTTTAACACATAAGCATAAATAAAACAATTTAAAACATTTATATAGATACAGAATTAGTACTGCCCATGTATAATGTACATCCTTATTTTTCCTTCAAAAATTTTGGCAAAAAAGTATGCACTATACACAGCAAATACAGTACATTTTTTTTTAAATCAACTTCAACATATTGATGTATAACTGATATATGACAAAATGTAGCTGCTGTCAGCATACAAATCATGGGTTTTGACAGATTGTGCACCTGTGTAATCAACGCCACAATTAAGATGTAGGACATTGCAAGGATGAGTTTTCATAAAAGATAAGAGGCCTGTGGATCACTGATGAGGCATTGGTTACTTGATGAAGTTGACCACACCCCCACCACCATCATCTCTGGGAGGGGTGTATGTCCCTCCTCTCTAACAGTATCTGGCACAGAGCAAACTCACAGTGAAATTATTGACCAGAAACAGGCTCCAAGCAGGCTCTAATTTCCATGAGAAAAATATTGTAGGAGAGAAAAAGAAATGTTCCCTCTACCATTCTGAGTTCTTGGCTGACATCCTGCAAGAAAAGACAGATTAACAAGAGAAAAACAGACAAGTCTTTTAACATGTATCTTATATGTACGTGGGAGAGACCCAGGAAAAAGTGAGTAATTCAGGGAAGTAGCCTAGAACTCAGGCTTAAACGCCATCTTAATATGGGAAAACGATGGTGGGGGATTGTGGACTTCTTAGGAGAGAGAAAATGATTTTTAGGAAAGATGGCTGGACCCTTAGAAGAATAGGCAAGAGATATAATAGCTTGTGACAAAGTGTGTCTGGGTGTGGTGCTGACTTCTAGTCTCCTCTCCTGTGACAAAAGCCAATCTTTCCTGGCTGATAAAACTTATTTTTTAAAAGATTTTATTTATTTTTCAAGAGGGGAAGGGAAGGAGAAAGTCAGAGAGAGAGAAACATCAATGTGTGGTTGCCTCTTGTGTGGCCCCCGCTGGGGACCCAGCCTTCAACTCAGGCATGTGCCCTGACTGGGAATCAAATCTGCGACTCTGTGATTTTCAGGCCATCACTCAATCCATTGAGCCACACCAGCCAGGGCTCAATAAGTATTTTTGAATGAATAGTGAAAGAATGAATAAAAACATGAGAAGAGCCCTAAATCTTGGTGTCACTGGCCACTGCTGATGTGAATATGTGGAACTTGTTATTTTTATTTAAGGTTTTATTTATTTACTTTTAGAGAGAGGGGAAAGGAGGGAGGGAAACAATGTGTGAGATATACACCCCCAAATGGGGACCTGGCCTGCAACCCAGGCATGTGCCCTGACTGGGAATTGAAGCAGAGACCTCTCAGTTCGCAGACCAGCTCTCAATCCACTGAGCCACACCAGTCAGGGCAAAATGTGGGACTTCTTAGACTCTATGAGGCTCTGAGCCAACTTGTTGCTTCTGAACTAAGATGCTATGAAAGGACAAGAATAGAGGACATGCATGAGCCACTGTTGAGGGAACTGCACACCGACAGCCCCCAAGCCTCTCCATCTCTCACTGAGGCTGGGTACCCCAGCCTGTCCCTCTTCAGGGTTCTTTGGTTTCTTAGCAACCCAAGCAAACCCAATCTGTTGCCATGGAAACTTTTGCTGGGATGAAGAAGGGGAGGTTGCTGAAAATCAGCAGCCAGAATCTCACAAAATGGAATACTCTGGAATCTTGTATCAGACTGAGTATATCCCAGCCTAGAATCCTTGAGTTTCTCATTCATTATTTGTGAATGAACAAACATGTGGGTTCTTCCCCTGGGCACTGCTCATGTAAGTGTAAAATAGTGCAGCTGTATTCCGAGATGGTATGGTGGTTCCACAAAAGATAAAAGATAGAATCACCTTATGATCCAACAATTCCACTTCTGAAGACATACCCAAAAGAAATGAAAGCAGGGACTCGAAGAGGTATCTGTACACCCATGGTCACAGCAGCATTTTTCATTACTCACAGTAGCTAAAAGGTGGAAGTAATCCAAGTGTCCAACGACAAAAGAATGAATACACAAAATGTGGACCATCCTTACAACGGGATATTATTCAGCCTTTAAAAAGAAGAAAGTTTTAACCCTGGCTGGTGTTAAAGCCAACAACTGCCAAGCAAAGGGTCGCTGGTTCAGTTCCCAGTCAGGGCACATGCCTGGGCACAGGCCAGGTCCCCAGGAGGGGATGTGCGAGGAGCAACCACACATTGATGTTTCTCTTCTTCTCTCTCTCCCCCTTCCCTCTCTCTAAAAATAAATAAAATCTTTTTTTTAAAAAAAAAAAGAAGGAAATTTTAACACCTGCACAACATGGATGAACCCTGAACATTATGCTGAGTGAAATAAGCCAGTCACAAAAGGACAAATACTGCGTGATTCCACTTATATGAAATGGTTAGAGGACTCAAATTTATAGAGACAGAAAGGAGAATGGTGGGCACGGGGGACTGGGGGAGAGGATAGAGAGTTAGTATTTAGCTGGGACAGAGTCTCAGTTTTGCAAGATGAGGAGACTTCTGTGGATGGATGGGGACGATGGTGCACAACAGTGTGAATACGCTTAATGCCACTGAGCTGAATCCTTAACAATGCCGAAGGTGGCAAATTTATGATGTTATAGTAATACTGTTGTTCATTTCCTGTCTCCCCTGTACCAGTGCACCCTGTACAAATGCGAGGGCTTGGCTCACCTTACTCTATGGTTCCCAAGGTCTGGCCTGATCCCTGCCTCCTAAAAGATACCCAACACTGCCCTGGCTGGTGTGGCTCAGTGGATTGAGCTTGGGCCTGCGAACCAAAGGGTCCCTGGTTCGATTCCCAGTCAGGGCACATGCCTGGGTTGCGGGCCAGGTCCCCAGTGTAGGGTGCAAGAGAGGCAAACACACAGTGATGTTTCTCTCCCTCTCTATCTCCCTCCCTTCCCCTCTCTTTAAAAAAAATACATATAAATCTTTCTTTGAAAGAAAAAGATAACCAACACCTTGTTAAATAAAGGACCAAACTTTCAGAAGGAAGGACTGTATCTTCTGCTGGGACAAAGCACAGGGGAACAGAGGCTATGCTGAATGGCCTGACATTTATTCTCTGCCCCGAGGCAAGGGTTTGGCAGTCAGAAGGGCTGGATCAATGTTTATGGAACAACCCCATGAATTCTGAAGGAGGATAAGGCTGTTATCACTGGTGGCGGCAGGAGACGTGTGATTTCTGACTGCAGAGACCCTCACATGAGTATTTTTGTGCTTCTCTGAACCCCCATTTAAAGGCACTCAAAGAAGGCCCTGGCTGTGTAGCCCAGTTGGTTAGAACATCATCTGGATTTGCCAAGGTTGAGGGTTTGATTCCTGTTCAGGACACATACAAGAAGCAACCACCAAATGTATAGGTAAGTGGAACAACAAATCAATGTCTCTCTCTCCCCCTCTTTCTCTCTATAAAATTAATAAATAATTTTTTAAAAATAAAAACTAAAGGCACTCAAAGATGTGCGTGGACCATTGGCGGGGTGGTTGCAAACCTGAGCCCTCTCTGAATTTCACCCTCCCCACCTGTCCCACGCCCACCACCATCTCTCAGTGACATTAGGCAACCCATGTGGTTGATCTTCCCTTAGCAACAGAGAGACTCACACCATTGCCTTGGAAACCACAGGTAGTGGAGGAAAAGAAGAGGCTGAGGGAGGGGCTCAGAGAGCCCTGGAAACTGGAATCTTCCTGATCTTGCACTCAGTAGGCCTTTATTAATAGGCACTAAAGATTTATTGAAAGAATGAATGACTGAATCCCATGTCCCAGCCCCATTGCCCATTTTTATCTGAGAGAAGGGACTCAGCCCCTCCGCTTGGCAGATAACAATGAGTTGAGCATCAAATCAGTGATGGCTGCCTTCTCCGGTCTTCTCCTATCTCAATTTTCTTCTTCGTGAAATTCAAAACCATTACACTCCTTAGTTGACGTTTCTCCAGCACCGACTCCAGGCTAAGGGCTTGCTATGATCACAGTGTTCATGTTCCTCAAACCCATATATTGAAACCCAACCCCCCAGGGGATGGTATTTGGAGGTGAGGACTAGGGAAGTGATTAGGTCAGGAGGGAGGAGCCCTCGTGATGGGATCAATGTCCTTATAAGAAGAGACATACACTGTAGCCAGGTAGTTCAGTTGGTTGGAGCATTGTCCCGATGCATTAAAGTTGTGGGTTCAATTCCCAGCCAGTGCACATACAGGAATTAACCAATTCCTCTATGGTTGGGTGGAGCAAGAAATCAATGTTTCTCTCTCTCTCTCTCTCTCTCCCTCTTCCTTTATCTCTCTAAAATCAACTTTTTAAAAGATTTCATTTATTTATTTTTAGAGAAGGGAAGGGAGAGAGAAAGAGAGGGACAGAAACATCAATGTGTGGCTGCCTCTCATGCACCCCCCACTGGGGACCTGGCCTGCAACCCAGGCATGTGCCCTGACTCAGAATTGAACCAGCGATCCTTTGGTTCACAGGCCAGTACTGCATCCACTGAGCCACACCAGCCAGGGCTCTAAAATCAACTTTTTTTATTTTATTTACTTATTTTTAGAGAGAGGGGAAGGGAGGGAGAAAGAGAGGGAGAGAAACATCAATGTGTGGTTGCCTCTCATGCACCCCCGCTGGGGACCTGGCCCACAACCCAGGCATATGCCCTGACTGGGAATCGAACTGGTGACCTTTTGGTTCACAGCCCATGCTCAATCCACTAAGCTACACCAGCCAGGGCTAAAATCAATTTTTAAAAATTAAAAGAAAAAGAGAGACATGCAGAGGTGATCTCTCTCTGCCACGTGAGGTCACAGGGAGAAGGCAGTATAACTGAGTTCCCACCAGGACCCCTCCATGTGGGTCCCTGGTCTAAAGCTTGCCAGCCTCCAGAACCGTGAGAAACAAATTTCTGTCTTTGAAATCTCCCAGTTTGGTATTTTGTGCCAGTAGAACCTCGGTTCCCGGCTCTTTCATGCAGTACCCTGCCTCCCCCACAAAACCAAGTGGCATTCTTTATGTTGCCGTGGAAGCGGGAAAGGGAATGGTTGCCATGGATACAGCATAATGTGGTCAGGGTCCCAGAGACCCATCCATTTGCAAACCGTAGACTTTTTAAATGGTAGCCATCCGTTTTGCAAATTATTTCCTGGGATTGTATTTTTCACCAGCATTTCTCTAGCTTTCTCTTCCCGTTCAATTATTTCCTCAATGAGACCTCTGATCACCCTGCTCAAAGCAAGTCTCTTTGTGTCTTTATTTCTGCCTCCTTTTACTGGGGAAAAAAGTCTCAGCTGAAATGCCATGTCTTTTCTTCCCCTAACAGTAAGATATCGATTTGAATTAATCAACTGTTTGTAGAAAATATCTCATTCATTTGTTGCTGTGGTGGTAGCGTTCTGTTTTGGTTTGGGGCTTTTTGGGTTTTGTTTGTTGTTTTGTTTTGTTTTTTAGACTATGGATGTCAAGGGGCAAATTATTTCAGGCACTGTTGCATTGCTATAAAAGAAAAAAGCTGTTTACTAAATTAGGACAAATAAAATCTGAATAATATGTCTTAGAATAAATGAGATGCATTATCCATTATTCTTTCTTTGCACACTTTCCTTGTCTAGGATGTCACTCTATGATTTGGGGTGCTATGTTTTGCCTACAGCTGTCCCCAAAGCTCCCTGCAGCACCCGATGTTTAGTAGAAAGTTGATAGATAATTGTTGAAGAATAATTGAATGAAAGAGTGAATTTTGCTTCTGAAAACTGGGGTCAGAATGTTTTTATATCATTTGGCTTCTTGTCTTTCTTTTCTTCTCTTTTACGCTTAAATTGTAACGTGAACATGTCCCAGAGAAATCATTAGGTGACCTGGTACTCCACAAACATCTATAAACATTTGAGTTTTTTTATTATCATTATTGTTATTGTTACTATTATTGAAGGTTGACAGATTTAACAAACACAAATGCAGAATGCCAGTTAAATTTCAATTTCAGATAAACAACACTTCTTTTGTTCGCATAGTTTATTTCTATTGTTAAGATGAGCACCTACATAATGCAGAATTTCACAATATCAACATTTACTCAAGTATTTTGTCAAAAGACCAGTGTCTCAAATCACTGAGGGATGTCCTCTGATTTATTCTAAAGCTTTTCGGATTTTAATGGCATTGTCATCATTTAGTACACAATGATTTTCTTTTATCGGGGATCCTAAAATAATTTGCCTCGGAAAATCCGTGGCCGCAAACAAAACAAAAGAGAAACAAATGAATTAGCTTCTGCAGTTTCTGCTGCAGGCACGAGAACTGCTTTCAAATGTCTTCCGAGGATCAGATCGGAGTGCAACTTCCGAATGAAAGCTTTACTACAAGGGAATGTGTAAGAAAATCAAGCAATCGTTTTTACAGAGTAATGACATTTAAAAATATATATAACATTTTTAGGGGGATAAATGGTGATGAAAAAAATAAAATAAATTTTTTTTAAAAAATAGCTAACATTTTTTAAAGGTTTGCCCTAAATGGTAGCCCAATTATGATCATTAATAGCTCTGAAGTAAATTAATTCATACTCTCTGAGAATAGAAGGCTGGTTTTTTTTTTTATTGCAGTAACTTCTGTAAGTACGAAGAAATTTCTTTACATTTCCCACCAAGATAATTCATACATTTTGTAATGAGCTCATTAAAACAAAACAAAATAAACCAAAGAATATCTGTTACGAATCAACTTTAAATAATTTAGGGAAAAAATATGAAAACTTGTATTATATTTTGGCTTTTACAATTTTTAATTATAGTGCAAAACTTACTGTGTTACATACAGCAGGCACTTGGCACATTCATCATACAAGAAACTATTGTTACATTTGGATAAGCACAAAATACGAATCATAGCATTTCCAAAATACAGAGTCTAATGTTATGTTTTACCAAAAATAGGAGATAGCCTAAGCAAAGCCAGCAGACGTTTTTCAAGTCCTACGCTACCTGCACAAGAGTGTTTAGCCCCAGAATAACGAAAAGCGCGTGTTTGTTTCATAAACGTGAGCTGCAGGAGGCAAAGACGGCTTTAGTTTTGTTTTTACACAAATGCAACGCTATACTTCAACGTTTACATTTTCAAGTTTAAAGTCTATTAACTCTAGCAGCACATCTGGAAACAAAATTGTAAAAATCGATGTCTCACAGCTGGAAACACTTAGGCAAATTTGTTTGCTTGTTTTTAGTTGCAAGTGTTAGGATTGACAGGAACAGATGCAGTGAGGGGGGTTGGTATGTCCCTAAGATGTGTCTTTATAAGCAATTTAAGGTTCAACAACATCAAAAATCTTTGAAAAAAACAAGGTCACTTTTTGTTCTGACTAAAAATGCTACACCCTCAATTTATAAACATCGGTATTCGCTTCTTGCTCAGGCCAGAGCCCCTATCCAAGCTCATCTCATCTCTCTCTCTCTCTCCCTCTCCCCCTTCCCTCCCTCCCTCCCTCTGAAATCCTTTTTGGGCCCACTCAAGTCCTCAGGCCATCCTGTATCTGGAGAGATTTGGGCTTAACGTGCCCCCTCACCCAGAAACCACTTTGCACCCTCCCCAGCAGGCGGGAGAAATGTTTCCTGCTGCTTTGGGACCTGAGGAAGGTGGTGGGGAACCCTGGGGACACCCAGAATTGGCAGAGTGCATTCTGAACAGGAGAGATGGACCCTCTGCCCAAACCCACCCTCCCCAGGTGAGTGTGTGCTGGCAGGAGGGCTGAGAGAGGGCAGCTCTGAGTCTCCCTGAATATCCCCTTCAGTGAGCCTGGGAGTTCAGAGAGACCCCAGCTGCCACAGCCGAACTCAGAGCTCTGGGAAGCTCTCACTTCATTCATTCACTCACTCATTCATTCATTCAACTGGTATTGACTGTGCTGGGCAGGCGCTGGGCGTGCAGTGGTAAAAAAGGCAGGAAAAATTCCTCACTCTCATGGGATTTATATTCCTGTCAACGAGAAGTCAATCAGCAGAGAAGCCAATAAATAAACAAGGAATGTCATTTTTAAAATTTAAACCATTTTTCAATTATTTTGTATTAGTTTCAGGTGTACAGTATGTGGAATGTAAAGAACAATAGAAACAAACAAAATTGAAACAGACTCACAGACACACTGGGAGAGGCAATCACACGTTGATGCTTCTCTCCCTCTCTTTCTCCCACCCTTCCCCTCTCTCTAAAAATAAATCAATAGAATCTTTTAAACAAATAGATTTTAGAGAGAGGAAGGGGAGGGAGAGAGAGGAAAAGTGGGGGAAAGAGAGAGACATGGATTGATTGTTCCACTTATTTATGCATTTTTTTTTGGTTGATTCTTGTATGTGCCCTCACCGTGAAATTGAACGCGCAAACTTGGTGTATCAGGAGGACACTAACCAACTGAGCTGCCCAGCCAGGCCACCTTATGGGTTTTTGAGGACAACCAGTTGAGCCCCTAACAAGGGCAGAGTGTGAGTTCTAACCTTTAGCAGGAACCCACACACCCTTCTGCAGATGAGAGCTCCAGGGTGAGCTTGGAAAAGGTGTGTGGCCCTGGGTGGAGGCGCGGTAGGCTCCGGTTGTGGGTCCATCTGCACCGTCTTCCCGTACTCCCCTTACACCCCCACAACCCATCCTCTAACAGGAGCCTCACCTGGCGTGGACCACAGAGGTGGTCACCATGGAAACCACAGCAGGATGAGGAAGAGAACGGAGGGAACTAAGAACAGAGGGAGCCACGGAGGGTGGAACTTTCCAGAATCTGGGGTTCAAGCCCTACACCCGGCACACAAGAGGTGCTTAGTAAGTGCTTGTTGAAAAAAAGCAAGGGGTGTCTCTGGAGGGGTTTCTGGTCCAGTGCATCTGGACCAAGACAATGAACTCAGATACAGGACAAGGGTGTCCTCACGGTTTCCAGCTCGCTGGAATTTATTGGCAAAACTAGGACTTGGAAGTCTCAGGACTCAGCAGACTCAGCGTTGACTCGGAGCCAGGCAGCTGTTTGAGACCCACGGGGATGGGTGTGTTTCTTTCTCACCCCAGCCACGGATGTGTTCTGGGGCACTGGACGGGAAGATTCTGGAAATTGTAAGCAGGAATCAGTGGATTAAGAACGTGAGCTCTGCCTTGGCCTGTGTGACTCAGTTGGTTGGAGCGTCGCCCTGTAGCGGAAGGGTTGTGTGTTCGGTTCCCTGTCAGGGCACATGCGTGCCTAGGTTGTGGGCTCAGTCCCCGGTCTGGACGTGTGCAGGAGGCAGCTGATCCATGTTTCTTTCTCTCTCTTCCTTCTTTATAAAAGAAATGAAGAAAAAAAGTGTCCTTGAGTGAGGATAAATTTTTTTTTAAATAATAATAATAAAGTGTGGGCGGAAACCTTGGGAGGTAATGCAGAAGTCTGTGGGGGTGATAGTTTCACTTATTCCCAAACTCACCAAGTTGTACTCAGTAAGTGTGAACAGCTTTTTACACATCAAAGGAAAGAAAATAAGAACACAGGTGACAGGCCATCAAACCTCCTGGAGCTGTCCCTCACCTGCCACCTCCTACACCTGAGCTCACCTCTCCCAGCCTCCACCCCCACAGCCCACAGGAATGCCAAGTGGCTCATCTTACAGGTTGTCACACAAGAAAATGCATTCCTGTGTGTGATAATGCTTCAAATCGTGGCAGGCACGCTCATTAGGATGTCGTGACAGAAAGTTCTTACTACATCAAGCTTACATGAACATACACTCACGTTTTCCAAAGAGGGGTCCCAACCTGGAGACGGTCTTCCCTCCCCCCTGTTGCCCACCTCCCTCTGCCGTGAGGGAGATTCAGGCCTGATGTTCTAAACTGTCACTGAAAAAATTTAAACAGTTACGCCCTGGCTGGTGGGGCTCATTGGACTGAGTGCTGGCCTCAAACTGAAAGGTCGCCAGTTCAATTCCCAGTCAGAGCACATACCAGGGTTGTGGGCCAGGTCCCTGGGTCGATGTTTCTCTCCCTCTCTTTCTCCTTCCCTTTCCCTTTCTCTAAAAATAAATAAGTAAAATCTTTTTTAAAAATCTAAGCAGTTAAAACATAAATAGAGAACTTTCCCATAAGATTCTAATAGATAAAAAGGCTGTATTACTTTTCTAGGGCTCCCTCTTCCTCCAGGCAGCCCTCCCAGCTGCTGCCAAGGCCCAGAGCAGAGGACAGTGTCTCAGGTCATGTGAATTCTGCTCTGTGTGGACTGAGGTCCTTTGTGACCAAATATCATTCTCTAAGACCTGAGATCAGTGTGACCAAGGATTGGGTCTAAATTCTCCCCAGTCTGGGCTCCTCGGCAAAATTCAGATGTAACCACAGAATGCTGTGGTCGCTGGTGTGCTGGAGCACAAGAGCTGATCGGTACCTGTTCAGGAATTTTGCAAATTAAGCACATCTTTTGGTAAACATTAAATGACATACACTTAAAATCAAGTAAGTGTAAGAACAAAGTTAATACTCAAATGTATCTTTCCTAATTATTCCCGGTCTCTGTGCTGTTGAGGTTAGGAACACCTACTGTGTCTGTACTTGGCAAGGCCACACAACGGGGTGCCGCGAGGCATCAGACTCCAACTCCTGGAATTGTCTAGGTCACGTCTCCTCTCTGCCTTTAAAACACAAAGGCAGTGTTTCTTTTTTTTTTAAGATTTTTAATTTGTTTTTAGACAGAGGGGAAGGGAGAGAGAGAGGGAGAGAAACATCAATGTGCAGTTGCCTCTCTCATGCCCACCACTGGGGACCTGGCCTGCAACCCAGGCATGTACCCTGACTGAGAATCGAACCAGCGACCCTTTGGTTCACAGGCCGGAGCTCAATCCACTGAGCCACACCAGCCAGGGCTAAGGCAGTGTTTCAATAACACCATATTTTACAAAAAGAATAATTGGCTGGCTCCTGCACTAGATTGTCAACCATCTTGAACAATCAGGCTCCTATCTCTCTTTCTGACCAAATTGCCACCCATTTTCTCCCTCACTGTCTCTACCGCAGCCACAGAGTTGCCTCGCTGGTCCCAAAGCCGGGTAACCATCCAGCCTCAGGACTTTTCAAAATGTCAGTTCCTTTTCTGGATTGTTCTTCTCCTTTATAGCCCATGACTTGATCCT
Source organism: Macrotus californicus (assembly GCA_007922815.1). Lineage (NCBI taxonomy): Eukaryota > Metazoa > Chordata > Mammalia > Chiroptera > Phyllostomidae > Macrotus > Macrotus californicus. The sequence goes on from VMDR010003633.1 coordinate 26,530, forward strand.
TCCTTCCATTTGGGTTTACATATCACCTCCTCCAAGAAGTCCTCCTTGACCACTCAACCTAAATATGCTCTCTGTACCTTTCAATCCTGATTTAGTTTCTACTTATCTCCTACCTGCTGAAATCTTACTTTATGTTCAACATGTGATCTCCCCTCCCACCACCTCCCCCACCCCCAGAATATAAGCTGTAGTGGACCAGAGCTTTGTTGGCTCCTTGAAGGATTACCACACTGAGTTCAGGGTCTGCCACAAAGCACACTCCCAGTAAATACTGATTGAAGGAAAGGATGGATAAACACATAAACGAGGGTATGGAAAGCTGTCTCTTGGCTCCAGGAGTGTAGACATGGGCCTGTCTTTGCTTATTATTTTATTCTCCATGTCTAGAGCATCATCTGGTACACAGAGTAGGCTCAATCAATATTTGCGATCAATCAATATTTTGAGAGCATGGACACACTGGTGCTTACAAGACACTCAGGATTTCTACCCACGCCCACAGAGGCTCCTGATGTCCATCTTCCCCTCTGCGGGGACTGCCGATGACGCGTTTCAACACACATAATATATGCACATGAACCTCTGATACAAAGTCTCTCCGTGCCTCTCCTATTTGGTCCCCCTCACAGGGCCTCCCACCTTCTCCTGAAGGATGTGGGAACTCTGGCTGTTGCCATGGAAACCTGGAAACAAGGGGCTAAAAATGGTGCAGAGAGCTGCAGAGAGAGGAATTTTCCAGGCTCTGCAGTGAGACTGCGGGTTCAATCCTGGGACCTCGTCTACTTCTCTACTGACCTCAGGTTCCCCTCTCTCTCTCGTTCTCTCTCTCATCATCTGTGTAGTTTTCTGTCATGTGTATCTCTATATATT
>VMDR010003633.1:27499-62499 GCA_007922815.1 Macrotus californicus
CCCCCCCCCCCCCCCCCCCGCCCTGCTCTTTAGGCAAAATATTGACCCTGGATAATTCCAGCTACCCCTCCCCAAGTCCTTCCTTTGTTTCCTAGTTTTTTTATTGTGGTAAAACAGACAACAAATAAATGTACCCTGTTAACCATTTTTAAGTAGATAGTTGGGTGGTACTAAATACATTCATGTTGCTGTGCTAGCGTCACCCACGTCGCCTCCAGAACTTTTTCATCCTGTAAAACTGACACTCTGTCCCCATCAAACAAACAGTGACTCTCCACCCCTCCCCCTAGCCCCTGGCACCCACCATTCTCCTTTCTGTCCCTATGAATTTGGCTGCTTTAGAGACCTCCTATAGGTGGGATCATATAGTATTTTCCTCTCTGTGACTGGTTTATGTCTCTTAGCATAACGTCCTCAAGGCTTATCCATGTTGTAGCAAGCATCAGAATTCCAGTCTTTTTTTTTTTTTTTAAGATTTGATTTATTTATTTTTAGAGAAGGGAAGGGAGGGAGAAAGAGAGGAAGAGAAACATCAGTGTGTGGTTGCCTCTCATGCACCCCCTACTGGAGGCCTGGCCTGCAACCCAGGCCTGTGCCGTGACTGGGAATCAAACCAGCAACCCTTTGGTTCACAGGCCAGCACTCAATCCACTGAGCCACACCAGCCAGGGCAAATAGATCATTTTAAAAGGTAAAATTTAAAAATAGAAATAAAGCATTCTAGACCTTTTCCCACAGAGACCCATTTTGGACACCGTCAGTCTAGTCAAGAGACAGTGGTGGCTTAGAAGAGGGTGGTGGCTACAGAGACTGAGAAATCCAGGAGGACTTGAAGGCTATACTGGAAAGAAGTGGCCTGGTGCAGATACATCTTGGGGAATCTTGACCTGTTGCTGGAGTGCTAGATTTATTAATGGTTCTACCAGTCCTGGACTTTCACTCTTTGTACTGAATGCCATCCAAGGGAACATCCCGTCCATAGGTGGGTATGTGTTCTTGGAGCTCAGGAGGGAGATCTGGGCTAGGGATGGAGATATGAAAACATGACCCAACCACACAGGTGTTTGCATGCAAAGAGGAGACCATGCTTCAATTATCTTTACTGTCTGCATAGACAGATAACATCTTCACTAGACAAAAAATAAGGGAGACTTCTAGAATTCAGAAGTAACCCTTGAAAAACAAAAAGAGGTGTCTATTTTATTTGTAGCATCCATCCATCCATCCATCATCCCTTCTTCCAACCTTCCATCCATCCATCCATCCATCCATCCATCCAAGAAAGGAAATATATTTCTAAGAAAAAGATTGTGAACCTCTTAATGACAAATTTAATTATGTGCTTATTCACTAAATGTCAGCAGAAAGACACTGCATGATCTCTCCCCAGCTCCCTCTCTGAATTCACCTCCATCCACTTTTGTCCTTTCTCATGCCCCATCAAATGCCCTTGGCCTCCTTGCTGCCCTCCAAGCAGGACCAACATGCTCTTTTTCCAGGTGCACCCAGTTGCTATTCTCTCCATCCAGAATCGCTATTTCTCTAATAATATGAAGGTTTGTGCCCTTTCTTCCTTCATGTCTGCTCAAATACCACCTCCAGGAAGACCTCCTTGACCAGCTGATATCAAAGAACCCTCCCCTTCATTCTTTCTCCATCTCCTTGCCCTTCTTCCACTTTATAGACTTGTCACCATCTGCTTTTCAAGTTATATTTATTGACTGATATCTTCACATCAATAAAAGAGCCACGGGTGGAGAATTTGTCGGTGCTGACTCATAGTGGGACCTCAATAAATATTTTCAGACTACACCCCTAACTTTGGGGTAAAGGAATGAACAAATGACCTATTAGAGGTCAGAAACTGGGCAGTTTAATTTCCCAGGGCAGGGATAGAACACACAAGACAAAGTGTCCCAACAAGTATCCACAGGTGTATGTGTCCATCCAAGTATGTGCATTCACATACAACATCACCATCACTAAGTAGATGAACATGAGAACATAAACTGCTATGTCACCGCTGCTTAGACTAGATTCATAATTTCTCTCTGAATTGGTGGAAGCTATGGTGGCTGCTTCTCCATTCCCACCTCCACCTCCTCTCTCTGCCAAGATGGTCCCAAGGATACATTTCAATGCACGCAAAACATGCAGTGGCACGAGTCTGGGTCCCCAGGACCCCAGCCCAGGAGCCCCCACCGCTGCAGTGAGGCCAGGGCTCTGACTGTTGCTCTAGAGACCAGGAGGGCCTAGAGAAGGGGAAGGAAGGGAACAAAGGCAGGGAGACCCATCAGGTGGTGGTGGCTGAGACCAGGGAGATCACTGAGAAGAGGGTGAAAATGGTCAAGGGGCAGAACCAGAGGCCCTTCTCTCGGCAATCACCTGCTGCCTGAGGAGATGTGGAGTCTGACCTTGGCTCTAGGACCCCCTAAGCCACCCAGACAGCAGGCCCCTCAGCAGGCCCCTCAGCAGCCCCCTTGAGTGAGTCCCACGACATGCTCAACACCCAGCTGGAGACTCAGCTAAACCATTCGACCACGTTTGAGTTTGAAGCAGCAGTAGTCCGTGTAGCTGTGGGTTCCCTCTTGGGGTTGTGCATTCTGTGGGTTGGGATAAATGTAATATATGTTTAAGATTTCTCCATATCTGCCCTGGCTGGTATGGCTCAGTGGATTGCGTGCTGACCTGAGAACCAAAGGGTCACCGGTTTGATTCCCAGTCAGGGTACGTGCCTGGGTTGCAGGCCAGCTCCCCAGTTCGGGACATGTGAGAGGCAACCAATTGATGTATCTCTCACACATTGATGTTTCTCTCCCTCTCTTTCTCCCTCCCTTCCCCTCTTTCTAAAAATAAATAAATAAATAAATTTCTCCATATCTTTTCATGGCTTGATAGGTCAACTCTTTTGTTTTTAATTTTTTTCATTTATATTTTAGAGAGAGAAACATTGACTTGTTGTTTCACTTATTTATGCTGTTATTGTTTGCTTCTTCTATGTGCCCTGACCAGGGATCAAATACGCAACCTTGGGTATCAGGGTGATGCTCTAACCCACTGAGCTACCTGGCCAGGGCCAGATTTTCTGCATTTTTAATTTTCCAATTACAGTTTAGATTCCATGTTATTTTGCATTCATTTCAGCATTGCCTTGAGATACTATCTTGATTATTGGGGTTTCCGGTGCCCCCTTATATTTGTGTGCCTCACTTGCCTCTTCCCCACCTCCACTGACACCACCTCGGAGCTCTGTACCAGCATATCTGGCTTGAGCCACCACAGCTCGCTCTCACCAACCCTTCTGTGGGTCTGTCCCAGGAAATGTCACCACCACTCACCCAGCTGCTCCAGCTCGATTTGAGGAGTAATTCTCCTTTCCTCCCTTTTCCCCAAAGCCCACGTCCCACCCACCCATGTGACGAGTGTGGACTCCACCTCTGTCTCCCACTGTCTAGAAACCTCTAAACACTCCCCCCAAATCCCTGGTGTGGGTTATGGGTGCTGTACCCTTTACTGCTTTTTCACCTCTTTTCTGTCCTCTGCCCAGAGTTTCCCAGAAGATGGGACCAGTGGTCCTTGGGTGCTGCCACTTGAACTTCAAATGTTAGGGGTTGCTCTTCACTTGCTAAATGATCATAAACTCAAGGTTTGCCTCAAAATAAAATTCCATTGTTTTAATGTTTAAAAAGATAACAAATCAATTCAAATGTTACTCCCTGGTCCATTCTGTGCATTTCATGCCAGAGGGAGCTTCTCTTAGGGGCAGGCCAGCCTTGCACCCCTGCAGCCCTTGCTAATTATCTCCCAACAAAGGAGGGCTTTGCCCAGGGGCCTGGTGGGTGGGAGCCTCTAGGCAGGGTCTCGGCCTCAGCCCTGGGGACACTGGAGCCTGGATGTGCTGTAGGAAGTTCAGCAGCATCCTTGGACTCTGCCCACTACATGCCAGTAGCATGTTCCTTCCCCTCCACCCTGCCCCTGCCATGTTGTGGCAACCAAAAACATCACCAGGCATTGCCAGACACCCTCTGACTGAGAGGCACTGGTTTAGCCCCACTTACTCACATTGTTTTGTTCTTACTATGTTTCCTTCTTCAAAAAATAAAGACTTCAATTTTTTTGCCCTGGCCGATGTGGCTCAGTGGATTGAGTGCCAGCCTGTGAACCAAAGGATTGCCGGTTTGGTTCTGGTCAGGGGGCATGTCTGGGTTGCAGACCAGGTCCCCGGTTTGGGGTGTGTGGGAACCAGCTGCACATTGGTGTTTCTCTCCCTTTCTTTCTCCATCCCTTCCCCTCTCTCTAAAAATAAATAAATAAACTCTTTTTAAAAAATTACAAAAAATAAAGACTTTAATTTTTTAGAGCCCCTTGTAGGTTCACAGCAAAATTGAGAGCAGGGTACAGAGATTTCCCACAAACCCCCTTGCCCCCCACATGCACAGCCTCCCCCATTATCAACATCCTCAACCGCATGGGATGTTTATTCAAACAGATGAAGGTACAGTGACACACCATTGTCAGCCAAAGCCCACAGTTCATGTTAGGGTTTGCCCTTGGCGTGCATTCCGTGGCTTCTCACAGATGTGTAATGACAGGTGTTTCTCCTCATACCACACAGAGCAGTTTCACTGCCCTAAAGGTCCTCTTTGTGGTCTATTCACCCATTCCTGTCTCCCACCCCTGGGAACCCCCACACACACTCAACTCACACACAGACACACACTCATACATATACTCGCACAGTCACACATTCACACACACGCACTCGCAGCCACACACCCACACATACACACACATACACTCACAGTCACAATCACACACAGACACAGTCACATACACAGAGACACATGCACACAGTCACACACAGAGACTCACACAGAGACACACAGTCACACAGTTATACATGGAGACACACACAGTCACATACACACACACACATGCACTCACAGCCACACACACTCACAGTCACATACACACTCACACACACATACACTCACAGTCACAATCACACACAGCCACACACAGATACTCACACAGAGACACACAGACACACACCAGTCACTCTCACACCTGGAGACCCGCAGCCCTCAGCTCTGTGCTGAGTGCTGCACCTCCTGTTCTTCATGTAACCCTGGGAGGTGGGATCACCTCATCCCTGTCTGAGGCCAGGAAAGATCAGGGAGCATGAGTCTGTGCTGTGAAGGCCTCACACGTGTCTCCAGCGTAGCACAGAACACTCTGGACATGGACAGGGCGTTCATGTAAACAGTGACTGTGGCGAATGACTGGGGAGGCGCTGGAAAGACACACAGAAGGCCACAGCGTGTTCTTAGAGGCCCCACAAGCCACACTTCCCCAGCCAGAATCTGCGGACTTTAGGTTTTGTTACAACACAGTCTTCTCTGTCCCACAGGAAGGACAGCTACAGGCTTCACTGATGTTTCATGTTCTCTGTTCAGAAATAAACAGCTGAGCCATGTCCCTGATTCAGGGGAAGCCTGGGTGTGTGCTGCAAATCCACCGTGGTGGGTGCTATCATTTGCTACAGAACACATTATGGACGGGTGTCTGTGATCTTGCAAACGATTTCCCTGCCTTTGCATGGAGTGCCTTTCAGATTAGACAACAGGGTGCCTGGTGGCCCCTCAGCCCCAGTGTGGCTGCAGCTGCTGGGATCAAGACAGGCGGTCGGTCGGCGTGTCCCCAGCACAGGATGGTCAGCTCGAGGTGCCTGAGGCCCACGCAGCTGTTGGGGGGATTAGCTGTAGGAAAGCTGATCCTGTGACAGATGGCTCAGGTTTGTCCACCCCTGGGAAGCGCGAGTACCTTAGAGAACTTGTCAGAAAAGATGGAGAACGCCCTTGTTTTGTGAGCTCTCAGACTCACAGTATGAACACGATGTTGAGAGCACCCAGAGAAGCAGAACAGGACATGCAGACGACATTTTGGGCAGAAGAGGAGGCTTGGGGGTTTCTGTGCGGAGAGTCCCTTACACTAAGTGACTCTGGATGTGTTCTGCTTCTCGCTCAATTCCAAAGAGCTTCGCAGCCAAATGATGACTTGGGGAGGGGGGTGGTATGTGCTCCCCATGGAGCAGCCAGAGATGTCATTGTAGGCAGGAAGAACTGGGGTGCACTGAGCACCTACTACATCAAACACAGAGAACACAGAGCAGTGGCATTAGTAGAAAATTCCTTGGTCTTTTCTAAGATGAATCTCTTCCCAAGTTCACCCCCCACTTTTGCAGCACGGAAATCAGGCTGTGTCTTAAGTGGAAGGCAGTCAAAATTCAGATGGCAGACTTTTCTCTTTCCTAGGGATAAACAAAGAAACTCTTATTAGCAAGAACATTCCAAGGGCTTAGAGCAGGGGTGTCAAACTCATTTTCACCAGGGGCCACATCAGCCTCCTGGTTGCCATCAAAGAGCCGAATGTAATTTCAACCCCTTAACAGTTAAGGAGTAGTTACATTTATACAGTCCTAAAATGATTTCCACCCTTTGAAGGCAATAGTGAGGCTGATCTGGCCCCCAGTGAAAATGAATTTGACACCCCTGGCTTAGAGGTTATACCCAAGATCTAGGGACAAACCTTTCTGTGGGAAAGGTTAACTCTTAGCTGCACAGCCCTGTGCAGGTGACATCAACTGAGGGACGTTGCTTGGTACAATAAGAGTCAGCATGGAAAACTTGGTTGTTTTGGGGACACTGTGGTGGTACCCTACTCAGGATGCCAAAGTATCAGGATGCTTTTAAATACACAGAATACCCATGGGGATGTAAAGTGCAGTACAGAAACTATGGTCAGTAATATTGTAATAACTAAGGATGGTGCCAGGTGGGTACTGGAAATATCTGGGTGATCACCTCTTAAGTTATATAAATACCTAATCACTATGCTATACACCTGAAACTAACATCATATTGAATGTCAACTCTCATTGAAAAAAATTTAAAAATTTAAAAAATATATATGAAATGCCCAGAGCGTGAACACGTCGACATTAAGCTGGGGAGCCTCTCTCTCCCAGTAACCTCAATGCACCCGGTGTCTTCACGGTTATTTACGATGTCATCATTTTTACTTGTCAAAAGTTGGATACAACCTAGGCATACATCCATGGGGAATAATAATAATAATATTTCTGGGGCTCTTGATGGACGTTAGTCAGGGGAGGGTCATGGACAGACTGGTGTCCCAGCAAGGTGGCCCTGGCTGCCAGGAGAGCTAGGGGGCTGGACTGGAGGCCAGAGAAGAAACTGGACACTGCCAGGGTCAGTTGGGTAGATGGGCCTGGGCACAGAGGAGCAGGATTTGAATCTAAGTCATCAGGCTTGGAAGTCCTTGCTGTCAACAGCTTCCATGTCCCTAGCAAGATGAGACACAACCTACAAGATGCAAAATGGAGAAGGGGTGAAGTCTACGGTCGTGAGCCGCCTCCTTCTTTCTCAGGCTCTGGCAATGGGATATGTTTCTTTTCACTTGGATAGGGTTTAAAGGTACTGCCTGCTGTTGTCACGCCGCCCTCTGCTGGCCTTTTTTTTTCAGCATGTGATTCCAATATGGCAGGCCCAGCCACACGGGGCGGTTGAGCCCGGGAAATGTGCGGACTGACCTTGGGCTGCAAAGTATAAAATGCACACTGGATTTCGGAGACGTTGCATGAAGGAAAGAATGTGAAATGTCTCGTTAACAGTGTTTTATATTGATAACATGTTGGTTACAGGATAATATTTTGAATGTATGGGGTTCAAGAACATGGAGTCTTCAAATTAATTTCACCACTTGCTTTTTTTACTTTTTTAAATGAGGATAATAGGAAGTTTTCCATCATATTTGTGACCCTGGCCAGGTAGCTCAGTTGGTTAGAGCATCATCCCGATACCCCAAAGTTGTGGGTTCAATCCCTAGGTCAGGGCACATGTAGCAATTAATGTGTAAGTGGAACAACAAATCAATCAATAACATTTTTTAAAATTACATTTGTGGTTCATGTTATACATGTCTTTATTTCTCACCTGTCTGCGTAGATTACTCTTTGCTGTGAGGAACTGTCCTGTGCATTATAGGGTGTTTGTTGAGCAGTGTCCCTGGCCTCCACCCAGTCTCAACAACCCAAAATGTCTCCAGATTTTGACAAATTGTCCCTTGAGGGGCAAATCACCTGGAGTTTAAAACTATTGATTATATATATATATAAAATCAATGAGTTTGACACCACTGTGTCAAAATATTTTTTAAAAAATCAATTTATATAAAATACATATTTTTTATATAAATGGATTTTTATAAATCCACACTGAGGATATGTTTACTGATTATGGGGAGAGAGATACATCAATGTAAGAGAGAAATATTGATCGGTCGCCTTCGCCTTTCACATATGCCCCAACCAGAAATCAAATCTGCAACCTAGGTTTGCACCCTGACCAGGAATTGAACCCACAAACTTCTGATGTATGGGACCACACTCCAAACCAACTGTGTCACCTGGCCAGGGCTATATAGATAGATTTTATATATATATTGAAATATATACATATATTTAGGAAATAAAGAAAACATATGAAATGTAACTCTGTAGGACACAGCCTGAGATTCCATTACGTGCAAGCTCTGGTTGAGAGATTACACATATTTTCCCTTTTGATCTCCACAATGTCCCACGGGATGAGCATTATCATTATTATCTTCATTTTGCAGATGAGAAAACTGAGGCACAGAGAGACTGAGTGACTGGTCCAGGGGTGCATAGCTAATTAACCCAGATTCAAATTCAGGTATACCACTGGCAGAAGGCAGGTGAGAATGTACCCCGCATACATGGGCTGACCTGTGAGAACCCAGATCTCCCACTAATGCACAGTAATGGGGTGATAATTAATAATACTATATTGTATACTTGAAATTTGCTACTAGGGTAGATGTTTAGTGTTTTCACCGCACATGAAAGAATTAAAGAAAGGCCTTGACTGGGTAGCTCAGCTGGTTGGAGTATCAGCCCGATAAACCAAGGCTGCAGGTTTGATCCCCAGTCAGGGCACTTACAGGAATCAATTAATGAATGTATGATAAGTGGAAAAACAAATGTCTCTCTGTCTCTCTCAAATCAATCGATAATTTTTTTAGCCCTGGCTGGTGTGGCTCAGTGGATTGAGCGCCAGTCTGCAAACCAAAGGGTCGCAGGTTCAATTCCCAGTGAGGGCACATGCCTGGGTTGAGAGCTAGGTCCCCAGTAGGGGGCGCATAAGAAACAACCACACATGGATGTTTCTCTCCCTCTCTTTCTTCCTCCCTTCCCCTCTCTCTAAAAATAAATAAATAAAATCTTTAAAAAATAATTTTTTAAAAAAACAAGAAAGCAGAATGGTAACTGTGAGATGATGACTATCTTAATTAACTTGATAGTAATGGTTATTTCACAGTCTGTACATTTATCCGATCATTACGTTGTACATTTTAAATGTATACAGTTTTAATTTGTAATTATACCTCAATAAAGCTGGAACTAAAAAAGAATACAAGCTCTTCATCAGGTGGTAACTGTGCCCCATCCTTGTCCTGGAGTCTGACTCCTCTTGTTGGAGAAGAGTATGAAACAGGTGGGAAACAGGATTATACCATGTACCTTCCTTGGAGGCCAGAAGAGTTCAGAATATGCTCCATGGCGATCAATTCCTGTGAGATTATGTTATAACAGGATGGGACAAATTTATCCATCCATCCATTCATATATTCATCCATCCATCCATCCATCCATCCATTTATCCATCAATCCATTCATCCATCCACTCATCCATCAGTCTATCCATACATTTATTCAGCTACTCACTGATCCATTCATGCATCCATTCATCCTCAATTAGTATATACATACATATATACATACATTTATCCATCTACCCACTGATCTGTCCATCCAGCCATCCATCCACCAATCCATCCATCCACTGATCCATCCACTTATCCATTTATTCATTCACTCATCCATCACCAATCCATCCATCCATCCATTAATCTATCAGCCACCCATTTATTCAATCATTCAAGCCAGGTTATATGTACGGTAGCCCTACTGTGTGTCATGGACTATTGAAGGCACAATGAGTCCAGAGGTAACTAAGTCACAGCTCTGCTCATGGAAAGTCACTTACACTGAACAGGAGAGAAGGACAATATACAAACAAGTCATCTGGAAAAACTAAGATAGGAACATGATTGCGGGGAGGACAGTGGAAGATTTCTGAAATTATTTTTTCTAAGAAAGAGCCCGTGTATCTGCATGTTTAGCAAACTTCACCTTGGCTGGTGACCCTGCATGAGGGGGCTTAAGGCCCCCCTTGAATAACACTGGCCGGGACCAGCCAGGCATGGGGCTAACTGCTGGGCAGACAGCTGAGTTTGTTGTCACCAGGGCCCCATGAACTCTGATGCTCTTCTGCGTGTGGTGAGGGGTTCAGAGTAGGAGCAGGGAGAGGAGCCTCCTGCCACAGCCACCGTCCCCAGTAATCCCCTTCACAAACAGCTAAGGAGGTTCTATTGGAGTCCAGGCTGGGAATTTGAACCCACATGTCCACACAGAACTGGAAAATTCCAGGCTCTTACGTACTGGTTCAGACCTCTTCAGTTCCTGGCTGTCTGTGGTTTCCATAGCAACAGATGTTGCCAGATGACAGCTCTTGAGGCTGAAACATGCCCAGTAGACTCGTGGGGGAATGGGGTAGACTGGGGCCAGGGTGCTCATTAGCAGTCTGCTCATGCTCATGGCTTTTATGAAATTCAAATGTATCCTCACAAAGGGGGTCTTCACAGACAGGGGGAAAGAAGGGTCTGTGGGGGTCTCTGCTGCCTTTGCTAGGAGCCCAAAATAGCCAGTAATGTAAACTCAAGGTGTTCTCCAGTGTATTCACTCATTCTTTAACTATGTATTTATTCCACGATTATTCATTTGATTAAATCAACAGTGAACGTCAATCATCATTCTAATATATCGGTTATCTACCTATTTTAAACTCCAGGCTGTGTCCCAAGTAGACCACGGTTGGGGGGGGATGAAGAAAAAGCTGCAGGGCCCCCTTTAACGAGGCTTCATTCATCTTAGATGCAGTGGCTCAAACCCACAGAAATAAACATCCTAACACAATGGCAGACAGGGATGAGTTCTGGGAAGACAAAGCCACCAATATTGTTTTCAACTTTGATTATTTTTTCTGTTTAAATGGTAGCACACTTTCAATGGTGGTTGCATTTTAATTCCCTGAACGTAATCATCTTCTGGGAAATATTAGGCACTGAAAATTCGACCTTCTTCATCCCAAGCCACCCTGTCCCCTTCCTGGAAGTTACATCACTTACACTAATTACTTCGATTCTAAGTGTATCTATCACATTGTCAGCGTGCACTCCTCTTGCCTTTAAAAAAATGTTTTAACCCTCACCTGAGGATATATTTACTAATTTTAGAGAGAGGAGAAAGGGGAGAGAGAGAGACATTGATGTAAAGAAGCATTGATCGATCATCAGTTGCCTCCCATACCTGCCCTGTCTGGGATCGAACCAGTAACCTTATGGTGCAGGGGAAGACACTCCAAACAACTTAGGCACCCCGCCAGGGTTCCCTCCCTCTGTTTTTTTTTTTAACACAATCGTAATTTTTGCACCCATTTTTCTACATCTCTGTATGTTCCACTGAGAGTGAAGCATGGATTAAACCCAATTGTCTAAATTTGACCCCCAGTTTCTTTACTAGTTAATGTTGGGACTCTGGGCCAGCAGTTTCATCTCTTGGTGCCTCAGTTTTAAAATAGGGTTAGCAAAATAAATAAATAAATAAATAAATAGGGATTATCTTGAGGACTGCATGAGTTAATATTTACAAAGCACCTAGAATGGTGCCTAATAAGATCTCTCTCTCTCTCTCTCTCTCTCTCTCTCTCTCTCTCTATATATATATATATATATATATATATATATATATATACACACACACACACACAAAGATATCTATAGATAGATAGATAGATAGATAGATAGATAGATAGATAGATACACAAAGCCCTAACCAGGTAGCTCAGTTGATTGGAGCATTATCCAGATACGCCAAGGTTGCAGGTTCAATCCCCCGTCAGGACACATACAAGAAGCAATCAATGAATGAATAAATAAATGGAACAACAAATCGGTATTTCTCTCTCTCTCTCTCTGTCTCCCTTCCTCCCTCTCTCTAAAATCAATAAATTCAAATTTTCCTTTAAAGTATGTATATTGGGGAAGACTTTAAAAGGTAAAAGAACATGGTGGTGGAATTCATCTTGAGAGATTTTACCGAACCCAACATATACAAAATACTACCACTTGAACCAATGATACCAATAGAAAAAAAAAAAGATCAACGAGACATTTTACTCTGTTTTTACTTCTAGGTTTTCGAAATCCTGTACAGGTGTGGGTTTCCCAATGACAGCACATCTCAGCTGGGACTGGCCACGTTCCAAGCAGTCAAATACCACGAGTGGAAAGCACAGATGGAAAGCACAAATCTAAAACTGCTGTGGAGCCCTGGCCAGGTGGCCCAGTTGATTGGAGCATCATCCCGTACACCAAAGGTTCTGGTTTGATCCCCAGTCAGGGCACATACCTAGGTTGTAGGTTTGATCCCTGGTTGGGAAAGAGATTAAGAAGTACAGATGGGCATTTACAAAATAGTCACAGGGATATATAGTACAGTACAGGGAATAGAGACAACTATACTGTAATAACTATGTGTGGTACCGGGTGGGTACTAGATCTATTGGGGTGAACACTTCATAAATTATATAAATGTCCAACCACTAAACTGTGCACCTGAAACTAATATAAATTTGAATGTCAACTGTAATTGAACAATAAATTTAAAATAAAATAGCCCAGGCTGGTGTGGTTTAGTGGATTGAGCGCCGGCCTGCGAACTAAAGGGTCCCTGCTTGGATTCCCCCCAATCAGGGCACATGCCTGGGTTGTGGGCCAGGTCCCCAGTAGAGGGCGAGCGAGAGGCAACCAAACATTGATGTTTCTCTCCCTCTCTTTCTCCCTCCCTTTCTCTAAAAATACTAAATACAATCTTTTAAAAAATAAAATAAAACAAAGATGAGGTAGCATCCTAGCCCTGGCTGCACTGGGTCTCCTGGGTACAGTACTCCCGGGAGGGGCCCCGGCCACAGGGCAGTTGCCCCCTTGTCCGTGAGCAGAACAAGGAGCTCAGTGACCTCATAATGTGCCCCCTGCCAGTGGCCACCCGAAAGGGCAGGCACGCCTCCTTGGCCAGCACCGGGTTTAGAGGCCCAGGTCCCACACCTGGCTCACCTGTGACCGGAACGGCCCCTCCTATTCCCTCCAGCCAGAACTCCGCAAAGACGCCGCTCCCAGTGAGTCCCATGGCGGCCTCCCTTCGTCCACGTTTCGGGATCCCGGGCTCAGAGGTGAGTGTCCACGTGGCATGCCCACCCCCCACACCCGCCTGGCGGCCCCCAGAGTGTCTTCCAGGTGTGCACTGGGGTCCCGGGGTGTCCTGGACCCCCGGAATCAGTAGGGGCTGCCCAGGTGCCTGCAGGAAAGGGGACTCCGGTGTCCTGGGGACTCCGACCAGTAGTCAGAGCCCGCTGGGCCCTGGGTGAGGCGGTCCCCTCTCCATTTCAGTTTCCCTGGTGGGACAGGGATGTAGCAGGTGATCAGGGGTGGACAGAGGCTAGGTCCTCCGCGACCATTCCTGCCACTTGTGCGGCCCCTCCCACCAGGTGACTGAGGCTCCCCTGTCCCCCGCTGAGCCCCGGGCCACCCCCTGTCCTGGGGGAGAGGCGAGGTGACAGCAAAGCTCGAGTCTTTGCGGGCGGGGTGGGGGGGTCGGAACCCTTCCTGCCATGCCTCGGTGGCTCTGAGACACAGGGTCCTTCCACGTGAAAACCTGGGGTCATCGTCAAGCCCTCGTTGGTGGTTTATGGGCTGAGGTGGTCGCTGGGGGAGCAGACGTGTGGACTATGAAAGCCTTGATGTGTTTGACCGGTGGGGAAACTGAGTCCATAGGCCTTCGCGCTGGACCCTGAACGCCTGCCAGACCCCACAGTCAGGTGTCCCTCGCCGGGCCCAGGACTGGGCGCACAGTAGGAGCAGGACAGGCGAATGTGGCCAGGGAGGAACGAACCCAAGGCTGAGTGCTGTGTCCGCGCGCCCGCAGCGTGTGCGTGCATTACCCAGACCAGGGTGAGGCCCAGCTTGGTGATGGATTGTGAAGATGGATGGAAACTTTGGCAAGATATTTTGCTTCAGGAAGTCTGTAGTAGCCCAGGAGTTTGCATTTCAACAAGCCTCCACCTGCCCAGGTGAGGCTGACCCAGGGAATCCCCAGCGTCCACCTGGGCAGGAAGGCCTGGCTAGTCAGGGAGTAATTAATGGTTTCAACAGCCCTTATTCCCCTAAACCGAGGCTTCAAAAGAGGTGCAATCAATTACCAAAGACCCTGTATTTTCATTTCCTCACAAATAACAAATACAGGTATTTACTGACCACCTGCTCTGGGCCTAGACTAGATCTTTGGGCCCACACATTGTGTGACTTGAGAGCCTGGAACATTCCAGCCTCAGGTCTCACCTGCACCTTCCTCACCCCTTCCTGTCCCCCTCTCCAGCTTTAGTCTCCATGGCAACCGTATCTGTCATTGTTAGTTGAATACCCTTGAGAAGAAGGAGGAATAGTCACATCAGAGCACCCCGGAGGGGGAGATGGCTATGTCCTGGATTCCCTCCCCACCCCACATTGTTGGCCACCCAAGCTGTCTTAGCCCTTGTTGAAAGGTCTCCATGGATGGGGCTTTTGCAGAAAGACAAAAACAAAGAAAGAAAGAAAAGAAAATTGTCAATGCAAGCTCCTGCTGACTCTAAGAAATCCCAGGTCCCCGGGCAGCAGCTGCTGCAGGTGTAGTGATACTCCCAAGATCTATTCTCACCATTCAACTGCGTCTCATTTGGCCTCCACCCGGGTTGATGGAGTGCCCAGCACTTTGCAGACCCTTGACTATAATTGCGAGAAAACCCCTTACAAAGGAATGAAAACCGGGCTCAGACCTTCAAGTATCTTTCTCCCCAAGAAACACAATAGCAGGGGCTCCAATTATCCTTGTTTCAAAAGACATTGGGCATGTGTTTTCTGGTAGCCATTAGCACCCAAGCACCCCAAGAAACGAACAATAACTTGAATGAAACCAAAGAATCAGCCAGGACTCTTGATCCAAATTACATTACTTTTCGGACCACGGACGGAGTGTTTGCAAACGGAGATTAGTTTTGGCGGTGCAGTCAGAAACCAATTGCTCTTAGTTTGGAGAGGCTGCTGTTATTCATCCCAATTCAAAAATCTCAGGACAGGTGCTTCCCAGTGGAACTTGAGCGATAGCTGGGGACATTCCCACCAATAAGCAGATGCCACGGGAACAAAGCCTTGACCACCTGCTCCAGCAAAAGGATGGTTGCTTTTTTCCTGTGAAACTGTATAAGCCTCCTGTGTTTTCTTCCCATGATGATGAGTCTTTTCACAGATTTTTTTTTTTCCAAAAGCATGGCCATCCCGGCTTTAAAATATCATAATTCTAAGTAGATGTGGTGGTTAAGAGAGGAGAGTTTATGCAGCGGTGTACAGAGAATTAACTAAAAGTATTTATCTTTAGACTGATTTTATCTAATGGTCCTCAGCAGAACGGACAGAGAGTGAAGAACTCAGAGATAATAACATACATCCATGCAGGTAGATATTTTGAAACATGCTGAGTGTGGGGCAGCCAAAATCAGCCAGGAACACGGCACCACATTCATTACTTCTGGGTCGTATGCTAACTTAAATTTTTACCAACTCTGATTTCCATCATGCTATAGCTTATAATAATAAGCTATTGGAAATAAACTTGATATTCTTCAAGAAGGGACTGGCTAGATAAAATCTGAGGAATGCACTCAATGGCATTTTATGCCTCAGTGTAAAATGCTAAGGTATAAATTTCTTTAGGAACCAAAAGAGCCAAATGTACAGTGAAGTGTATAGTAATGTGAATGGTTGCCCCCATTGTGTACAAAAGGGGAAAAGGAACACATTTTATATATTATATATATAAATTATATATGTTTTAACATATATAATCTATATAAATATTTGTAATGTAATACAGCATATTATTATTCTTTTTTATCCTCACCTGAGGACATGCTTATGGATTTTAGAGAGGGGGAAGGGAGGAAGAGAGACGGGGACAGGAACATCGATGCGAGAGAAGAACATTGATTGGTTTGCCTCTTGTACACATCGTGACTGGGGATTGAACCCAAAACCTAGGGATGTGCCCTGCCCAGGAATCAAACCCATGACCTTTTGGTATACAGGATGATGTTCCAACCAACTGAGCCACACCAGGGCACAGCTTATTATGTAATTATAAAATATGCTAAAATATGTAATGTAACAATATATAAAAATATACACATACTATGTATATGCATAGAATATCATTGCACAGCGTAAGAGGGGCACAGGGTGGCTGAAGGCTGAATATTTGTGATCCTTCCAAATGCCTATATTGAAGTCTAATTAGTAATGTGATGATGGTGTTGGAGGTGGGGCTTTGGGGAGGTAATTAGGTCATGAGGGTGGAGCCTAGTGAATGGGATGGGTGCCCTTATAAGAGATCCCAAGGAGCACCCTGTCTGGTGTGGCTCAGTGGATTGAGTGCCAGCCTGCAAACCAAAGGGTCACTGGTTCGATTCCCAGTCAGGGCACCTACCTGGGTTGTGGGCCAGGTCCCAGTTAGGTGCACATGAGAGGCAACCACACACTGATGTCTTTCTCCCTCTTTTTCTCCCTCCCTTCCCTTCTCTCCAAAAATAAATAAATAAAAATCTTTTTAAAAAGAGAGAGATCTCAAGGAGCCTCCTTGGTCCTTCTACTATATCAGAGGTTATAGGGAGAAGAGGGATATCTACCCGCCAGGAAACAGATCCTCACTAGACACCAAATCTGCTGTCTCCTTGATCTTGAACTTCTAGCCTCCAGAACTGAAAAATGTTTGTTGTTTATGGTATGTTGTTATGGTAACCAGAATAGCCTGAAAAGGTTGGTTGCCTAGAAGCAGAGCCTGAAGCAGGGATTTGGTTCATGTGACTCCCAAGGAGGGCTTTCTGGTAGAAATCTATGAGGCAGAATAGTGAAGGGAGGTTCCTAAGCAAGGCTATGCTCTCAGGTCAAGTCTAGGCTTGGAGGATATGGAACATAAATCATAGCTCAAAGTTGCCTCACTATGAGACAAGGAGGTCAGGATTGTGTATTCCCAACAGTCAGTCACTGCCTGCCTCCAATTGGAGGGAGGAATGATGTAACCTCTAGGGTCTGTCTGGACGAGGCACCTCCTACCAGCCAGGGTCAATTTTCCAGAAGTTGTTAGTTTCCATCCCTACCAACACTGTCCACTCAAGTAGGATGGAGACATTCCACAGCATGTGCTTTTATTTCTTTGTGCATTAAAAAAAAGTTTCCCATCCTGTCACCTGCCTCCCATCCGGCAACCATCAGTTTGTTCTCTGTATCTATGAGTTTGTGTTTTGTTTATTTTGTTTTGTTTTTTTAGAGTCCACATATATGTGAACCATATAATATTTGACTTTCTCCATCTGACTTACTTCACTGAACATAAAACACACTCTAAGTCCATTCACGTTGCAAATGACAAGATCTAATTGTTTTTTTTATAGCTCAGTAATATTCCATTGTATACATGTATCACAGCTTTCTTTATCGATTCATCTAATGATGGGCACTTGGGCTGCTTCCAAATCTTGGCTGATGTAAATAATGCTTCAGTGAACATTGGGATGCACATGTTCTTTTGAATTAGTGTTTCAGGTTTCTTCAGGCATGTTCCCAACAGTGGTATTCCTGGGTCAAAAGGCAGTTTCATTTTTACTTTTTTGAGGAAACTCCACACTGTTTTCCACAATGGCGGCACCAATTTGCTATCCCACCAACAGTGCACAAGGGCTCCCCTTTCCCCACATCCTCACCAACACTTACTGTTTGTTGATTTATTGATGATGGCCATTCTGACTGATGTGAGGTGATATCTCATTGCAGTTTTAATTTGCATTTCCCTGATGAGTAGTGATAGTGAGCATATTTGCACAAGTATGTGCTTCTAGAATTTCAGTTTTTCTTCTCTGTGAATAGAGTATCATATTTCCTCAAATGGAAAATGCTGTTCACTGTGGATGCATCATTACTTCATGCACTGTTAAGAACTGTAAAGTGCAGTCAAACTATGACATGTCAGATTGTAAGAGGCAACCCAATTCCTGAGATGTCATAACGAGTGAAAAAAAAATGAGTTAAATAGGAAAAAATGAGTGAAATGAGTTTTAAAATGAGCACATCTTAAAATTGAAAACAAAGCCCTGGCCGGGTACCTCATTTGGTTATAGCGTTGTGCTGATACGCCAAGGTTGGAGGTCCTGTCCCCAGTGAGGGCACATACAAGAATCAACCAATGAATGCATAAGTGAGTGGAACAACAGATCAATGCTTCTCTCTCTCTCAAATCAATAAATTTTTACAATTTTTAAATATAAGCCCTGGCTGCTGTGGCTCAGTTGATTGAGCACAGGTCTACGAACCAAAGTGTTGCAGGTTCGATTCCCCATCAGGGCCCATGCCTGGGTTGCAGGCCAGGTCTCCAGTAGGGGGCGTGCGAGAGGAAACCACACATTGATGTTTCCCTCCTTCTCTTTCTCCCTCCTGTTCCCACGCTCTAAAAATAAATAAATAAAATCTTAAAATAAAATAAAATGGAAAACATACATTATGTGTTGTAAACAAATGCAAGGCCCTATGCACTCTTCTGAATTATGCCCACAGCAGGCTATTAACTAAATGAATGATGGCAGATCTCCTCCCAGCACACAAAATCGACCCAATTGTGGATGTTGATTGTTCAAATGAGCTCTGTGGTGGACACGTTGCCAACGAGACTTCTTTCTGGGTGAGGTAATGAAATCCTTGGTACCAAGGTGATCACTGTATTTCACTGTTGACTTATCTTCTTACACATTCCATATCCATGTCAAAGGGGAGGCCAATAGGCTCAGACAGAGAACAGTTGTGGGCAACTCTATTAAGAAACCAAGACCCCATCTCTTGAACCACCACTTTGAGGTGCAGCTTACGGCTTACCTTTGTGAAAAATAGAACAAAGAGGAAGATGCTGTGTTAGTCAGGGTTCTCCTGGGGGGAAGAAAAAAAAATAATAGGAAATCAACTTAACATAAGGAATTGGTTCACAGGATGGAGGCTGAGTCCAGATCCAGGAGAGTCAATGGTGTAACCTCTGAGCCCAAGTTCCAAGCCAGGAGAAGACTGACATCCCAGCCCAAAGACAGCCAGGCAGGAAGAATTCTTTCTTGGTCTTTTAGTCTATTCAGGCCTTCAACTGATAGGGTAAGGCCCACCTATGTTAGAGAGAGCAATCTGCCCATTCAAATGTCACTCTCACCCAGAAACACTATCACAGATGCTTTTAAGTACATTTTGTGACTTTAATAAATATCCTTTTCATAAATTTGGGGAATAGGGTGGGTTAGAGACAGTAATGAAGACAGAGCCTAAGGAGATATTCAAAGCCAGATATAATTTATTTTTGTCAGACGATAAAACCTTTTATTTTAAATAATTTCAAACTGACAGAAGAGTTATAAGAATGGTGCGAAAAACTCCCAGTTCATCATCACCCAGGTTCACCATTGTTTACATGTTGCCACATTTGAGCTTGCTCTCTCTCTAATTCTTTCTCTCTCTTTAGTGTAAATTGCAGATATCACGCCTCCTTGCACCTAAATATTGCAGTGTATCTTTTCTAAGAATAAGGACATTTTCTTCATAGTCACAGTGCAATTATTACATTTAGGAAACTGAATATGAACACATGACGACTATCTAACATGCAGCCCACATTCACACACAATTGTTATTCCAACAATTTCCTTGATAGCATTTTTTTTTTTTCTGGATCCTGAATCAAATCCAGGATTATCCACTCTGTTTATTTATCTTGTCTCCAGTCTCTTTTCATCTAAATCGCTCCCTCAGCCATTCTTCATCATTCATGTCCTTGACATTTTTGAGAAATACGGGACATACTCTGTAGAACGTCCCTCAGTTTGTGTGCGTCTGATGTTCCCGCATAATGACTTTAAGATTTGCATTTTGTTGCACAAGTGACTTTAGCTTCTTCTCGGTGCATTCTGTCAGGATGCTTATGGTACCCACTTGACCTAATGTTGACAGTGTTCACTTTTGTTTGTTTACAGTGGTGTCTGCCACTGCAATGTTATCATCGTCCCTTTATAATTAATAATCTGTGGGAGATCCTTTGAGGCTATATAAATATCCTGTTTCTTCTCATACTTTCACTCACCAGTTATTTATAGTAGCCTCAGAGGATTCTTGCCCAGAACGATGAGTTTCTAACTCTACCCCTCCTTCTATATTTATTTGTTGGCATACTTCTGTAAAGTTATGTTTCCCTTTCTCCCATATTTATCAGTTTGTTGTTGATTTATGAATTCTAACTTTAGTTTATGGGTTATAATGTCTTACTATTAGAATTTACTTTTCCTTGGAGTTGTTCCCATTTTGGCCATGGGAACCCTTTCCAGCTGGCTTCTGTGTCTTTTTGACATTAAAAGAAAAAATAAAAAAGACTTTGGAGCCTATTTTTTCAGGCACAATATTCCAGGCTCATCTTGTACCTCCCCTGCCCAGCCTTGGACTGGGCCATTTCTCCAAGCAGCCCTGGCTCCCTGGAGTGGAGAATGGTGTCGGGAAACCAGCACTTGACTGCTAGGTGTGTTCTCTCATAAGCCATGTTTTGGGAAAGTACTTTTTCTTCCAGAGACACTACAGTTTTGACCGGGGAGAGTAATATGGTCCTACTTGCATTTCAGAAAAGCCACTGGAACTATGAATGTGGCAAATAGATTGGTGTTTCCCAAAGTACAGCTTTTCATGTACAACAGTGATGAATGTTGCCATCTGGGCGTCTTTGCTATATTATTTAATGCTTTGTAAAAGATTGTTCTCAGTTATATCTAAAATAAAAATTGTCTTTAAAGGGAATTTAAATCACAATTGTTACGGGAAACACCCATAACTACCATAAATGGAAAATAAAATAAACTGAGGAACAAAATAGAAACAGAGGACACATGGAACAGACTGACAGCTGTCAGAGGGGAGAGGGGAGAGAGAAATGGGTGAAAGAAGGTGAAGGGATTAGCCAAAGATCATACATGCATGACCATAGATACAGAAAGCAGAGTAGTGACAGCCAAGGAAAGGGGAGAGAGGGCTGGGTGGAGATGGGCAAAGGGCAGGAAATGGGAAGACCTGTAATAGTGTCAACAATAAAAATAAAGTTTAAAAAAAGATGCCAGGAAAATACACTAGATGCTATCACCATACTACCAGCCACAGTTCTAACCTAATATTAGCTTTTTTGTTGCTGTTGTTCAAAAGAGATGTTAAAATTGCTAAAGACATTTGAACCAAACTACAACATTATCCTTTATGCAATACAATGGCTCAAAGATAAGGGATGTCTTCTTTTCTTTTAAAGATTTAATTTATTTATTTTTAGAGAGCAGGGAAGAGAAGGAGAAAAACATCAGTGTGAGAGATAAACATCACTCAGTTGCCTCTCCAGCCAGGGACCTGGCCCACAACCCAGGCATGTGCCCTGACCAGGAATTGAACCAGTGACCTTTCAGTTCACAGGCTGGTGCCCAACCCACTGAGCCACACCAGCCAGGGCTTCTTTTTCTTTCTTTGAATATTATTTAATGCATCTGTCTAGCATCTTAGTTAATCTCTCAAGAACATCAACAGGGACATGTTCCACACCAGGCAAAACATCAGTCAGGGGATTTAAGAGTGGTGAGGAGATGAGCTACAATGTCTCCTGGGGACATTTTGGAGAGAGCTGCAGACAGTGGATACTCAAGTTCAAGTCCAAGGACCTGGAGTTGAGGTCAGGGAAGAGAGCCATGTCATGAGAGCTTGGGGCCTGAGTCATCTGGTTGGTGGTGGTGGTGACAATTCTGAGGTAGGCAAGACGGGAAAGCTGGAGGTGGGAATCTGGGAGATTGTCTTTGTCATTTGAGTGAACAGAACAGTGTCTGGACCACAGTGCAGGCAGATGGCCGGCGAGTGGATGGATTTTTTTAGTAGAAGGAGATAACATGATATAGGTTGACGTTGATAAAGGGAGAAAGATTAGAAATCCACTCCTGAATCTAGAGGATCTCCATGTAAGTTATTAAAATTAATCAGACGTGTTGACAAGGTTGAAGGATAAAAGGGCAAATGTGACATTTAGCAGAAACGATTGGGGTGAACATCATCTTATTCCCAACCCCACAGGAAATGTTTTCAATACTTCATTGTTGCTGTTGATATTTGCTGGAGTTTATTGCTAGTTTCTAAAATTTTCCCATCATTAATGGATGATGAATGTATCAATTTTGTTTTTCATTCCTGATGAGTCAGCTTGGTCATGCTTGTTATCCTTTTATATTATTGTTGGATAGAGTATGACAACATTTTGTTTAGAATATTTAGGTGTTTATTTATGAGGAAATAGGCCTGCCACTTTCCAGTCAAATAAAGCCTTTGGAAGATTAAAAGTAAAAAAGAAATCCATGACTTTTAATCAGGAATGAGTGAGCAGGAGGAAGAAGTCAGAATTTTCACACGAGACCCAGTGGCCAGATGGACCCTCAGGTCTCCAGAAAGCCATGGAATCTCCATTGATTTGGAAATCAGTGCCAGGCCAGATCCCAGACAGTATATCCATCCACGTAACTTAGGAATGAGATGAGACTGTGGAAGTGCCCGCCTCCACAGCTAAAAACACCTAAGTAATAGATCTGTTTTCGTAAATTGTCTTTCCTACATTCTCTTATTGATCTACTTTCTTCTTAACAGGGGGCCAGCAGGGAGGGCTTCACCAATCTTGCAACCTCATTTATTTTGCTCTTAAATCCTTCAGCTGATTGGATGAGGCCCACCCACAGTCTGGAGGGTAACTGGTTTCACTTAAATCTACTAATTGAAGTGTTAAGCACATCCACAAAATACCTGCACGGCATCTTCTAGACTGCTGTTTGTCAACTGGGGGGCCATGGCCTGGCCATGTGGACATATAAAACGTGTACAGGTAGTCTTGGCCAGTGTGGCTCAGTTGGTTAGAGCATTGTCCTGTAAACCCAAAGGTCATGGGTTTGATTCTCAGTCAGGACACACGCCCAGGTTGTGAGTTTGGGGGACTGGGTGAAGAGATGGAGGGA
Source organism: Macrotus californicus (assembly GCA_007922815.1). Taxonomy (NCBI): domain Eukaryota; kingdom Metazoa; phylum Chordata; class Mammalia; order Chiroptera; family Phyllostomidae; genus Macrotus; species Macrotus californicus. Next base: position 50,899 of record VMDR010003633.1, read on the forward strand.
TTAAAAAGTACAGATGGGTAGACACAGAATAATCACAGGGATGTAAAGTATAGCATAGGAAATCTAGTCAATAAAGTTGTAATGACTATGTATGGTGTCAGGTGAGTACTAGAATTATTGGGGGGATTACTTGGTAAGTTACATAAATGTCTAATTACTATGCTATACACCTGAAACTAATATAATATTGAGTGTCACTGCCATTAAACATTTTTTAATAACAATAAATTATAAATCTGAGACATGCTTATAATTAAGCAAGGGTTACTAAGGCAAATGCCCACAGGCAGGGTCCATATAATGGGTCAGGGCCTCACTAGGATTGCTTAGTGCCCTACAGCTTGTTAAATATTGGGGGGGTCAGGGACATGGATGAGGGTCCCGTGGATGTGCAAAGTTGACAGAGGAAAGACAGCCGAACGAGGTAAAGTGTGGAGGTCAATTCCATAGTAGAGAGTGGGGTTTCTCACCCTGGGCACTATTGGCATTTGGAACTAGATCATTCTTTTCTTTTTTTAAATACTAACTGGAGGATATGTTTATTGATTTGAGAGAGAGAGAGAGAAGAGGTAGAAACATCCATGTGAGAAATGTCAATTTTGCACATGCCCAACCAGGATGGAACTCACAACCTAGGCATATGCCCTGACTGGGTATTGAACCTGTAACCTTTTGGTGCACAGGACGACACTCCAACAAATTGAGCCTCCTGTCCAAGGCTGGAGCTGGACAATTCTTTGTCACGGGAGGATGTCCTGCATCCTGACCTCTACCCACTAGATACCCTAGCACCCACCCACGGTATTATTTGTGACAACAAAAAAAGGTCTCAGGATGTCCCCCAAATGCCCATTAGGTGGCAGCATCGCCCATGGTATAAAGCCACAGCCCTAGATCAGGGAAGCTCAAAACTGAGCTACAGACAGGAATAGAGTGGTTCAGTGGGTTGGGTGTTGTCTTGCAAAGCAAAAGGTTGCCAGTTTGATTCCTGGATAGGACACGTGTCTGGCTTGTGGTTTTTGTCCCTGGTCTGGGTGTGTACAAAAGGGAGCTGATCTGTGTTTTTCTACCTCCCTTCCCCTCTCTAAAATAAATAAGTAAAATCTTTTTTGTTTTTTAATTGAGATTCATCAGAATCCCGTAATGGTGGGGCGGGGGGACGGTGAGGGGAGGTTTGGGGTATAAACATGATGCTGGGCTCCCTCCAGAGTTTCTCGTGTAGGTGGTCTGGGAACATTACCCAAACAAACCCCTGCTCTAAATAACCCAAATTTCTTTTCCTTCTTTCCTTTTGTCATCTTTGCTCTTTTTAAATTTTTCTCTGTATTGATTTTTAGAGAGAAGAAGAGACATCGATTTGTATGGATTCATTGCATGCATTCATTGATTGAGTCTTATAAGTGCCCTAACTGAGGATCCAACCCGCAACCTTGATGTGAGGACGATGCTCTAACCAACTCAACTATCTGGCCAGGGCTTTTAAAAAATTTTTTAAATTCCTTCCTTGCATTCCTTCAATGCAAGGAAGCATTGAAGTCATCGACATAGAGGGGAGATAAGAGCCCGTTGGGACAATTTTCCCACCTTTAACGTCTGTGTAGTTTATGAGAAAACAATGACTCTACGTTCCTGAATACAAACACCTCCTTGGAATAGTTTATCTTGTTCTACAGTGTGAATCTGCGTCTGTGAATTTTTACGGCAGTTCCTCTGTGCTACCACTAGATGGTAGTGGAGCCATCTAATAAAAGATTCTTTGTAAGGAAATCCCAACAGGGACTCATTTACCTAACCCAGGGTTCTTCCCCGTTAAATTGAGTTCCCACAAGTTAGACATTCTTCTAATTCCTTAATCGTTGCTTTCATCCTAATTAATGTTTTTAAAAATTTGATTTGATATTGATTTGATTGTTTTCATGCTTTTGGATATATGTATACAGTCATGAAACCACCAGCACAATCAATATAGGGGGCATGTCTATCACCCTCAAAAGTCTCTTCACACCTTTTTTTTTAAGAAACAGAGGAAGAGAGATGTTGATTTATTGATCCACTTATTCATGTATTCATTCATGTGTTTGATTTTGTATTTGCCCTGACCTGAGATCGAACCCACAATCTTGGCATATTGGGACAGAAAACTCTAACCAACTGAGCTACCTGGCCAGGTTTTTTTTTTTTAATGGCTAAAAAGTCTGTGTCTGTATATAATTATATATGTTGTAAATGTGAGATAATTTTCTACCTCCAGATGGTATTGTTAAAATTAACTTAAAGGTAAATGCTTATAAGAATTGAGTATTCTAAAATTCTCAGAAATATAAATAGTAATTCAAATGCTTTTCAAGTTCACATGATCTAAGATTATGTTTTCTTTTTTAAAAGATTTTATTTATTTTTAGAAAGAGGGGAAGGGAGGGAGAAAGAGAGAGAGAAACATCAATGTGTGGTTGTCTCTTAGGGGCCCCTCACCAGGGGACCTGGCCTGCAACCAGGCATGTGACCTGACTGGGAATCAAACCAGTGATGCTTTGGTTTGCAGGCCTGCGCTCAATCCCCTGAGCTACACCAGTCAGGTTAAGATTACTCTCTAGTAAATAAAAAGTAGCTTAAGTTTATTGGTTTAAGTTTTTAAAAAAAGATATGAATAAGTTTATTCTCATATTCCTTGATATCTGCCAAAGTGTGGAGGCAGGTTCCGTCGGTAGGGCTGCGTGGTGCTTTGTGTCTGTCTGCCTCCTAAAGTCCCCGTTACCATCTCCAGAAGGCTCAGCCTCCAGAGAAGCTGAAGATATGTTTAGAAGGGCATGTTCCTTGGAAGAGTGAGAGAGATTTGGAGCCCCGGCCGATAACATCAAATACACTGATGAGTCTCTCAGTCCATCCTGTTCTGGCTTCAGAGAAATAAGACAGTTGCTAGTGAGAGGGGTGCTGCTGTGTAATTCCCGTACCTAAGGAGAAAAAGATAAGGGGAGAGAAAAGTCAAAGAAGCCTGTTGATATATACAACATGGAAGTCAACCCTTCCCCACCTTTGTAGTCTACCATGGAACCTACTACCTCTAGCAGAACACACCTGAGGATTCATTTCTCTACTAACTCAACTGTACCTTCCACAAAAGTTTACTGCCCTGGGCCAGGTGGCTCAGCTGGTTGGAGCGTCATCCCATGTACCAAAGCGTTGTGGGTTTGATTCCAGTCAGGAAACATACCTAGGTTGAGGGTTCAGTTGTGTATGGGAGGCAACTGATTGATGTTTCTCTCTCTCTCTCTCTCTCTCTCTCTCTCTCTCTCTCTCCCCCCCTTCCTGTCTCTCTAAAACCAATGAACATATCCTCAGGTGAGGATTTTTTAAAAAGTTTATTGTTTACTATGTACCAGGCACTGGGAAGATACCAGGGAACAAAAAATTCACATTCTAGCCCTGGCTGGTGTGGCTCAGTGGATTGAGCACTGGCCTGTGAACTGAAAGGTCACCGGTTCGATTCCCAGTCAGGGCATATGACTGGGCTGTAGACTAGATCCCAATTTGGGAGCATGCAAGAAACAACCATTTATTTCCTTCTTTCTCTCTCCCTCCCTCTCTCTCTAAAAGTAAATAAATTAAAAATAAAAATAAAACAAAAAATTCACATTCTTATAGGATTTCTGGACTGGAAGTGGGGCTGGAAGTGGGGCTGGAAGTGGGCAGTGGGAGGTCTTGGGCAGAAGAGTCTTCAGGAACTGTGGCCGATTCCTGGAATTGTTCCTGTTCTAAAGGTTCATCAGGTTCTTTACTTCTCTGGACACCCAACCTGGATCTTCGATTTTGAAACCAAATCTAAGTGAGTAAAACAAAGAGAATTCATTAAAGCAACTGAGGTCATGAAAGCCTCATCACTGCTTTTTTTTTTTTTTTCTTTTTCAGAAGGCCAAGGGGAGATAGAGGTGGTTCATTTTAGGCCTAATTCCAAAATCTTTGACATTCTGTGTAACATCTAGGAAAATCTAACAGGTCTGAAGATAAAGTTCAAAATCCTGGCCGTGGCAAGCGTGGCTCAGTTTGTTGGGGTGTCATCCCACAAGACAAAGTGTCACAGGTTCAATTCCTGGTTGGGGCACGTGCCTGGCTTGCGGGTTTGATCCCTGGTCGGGGTGTGTAGGCAACCGATAGATGTTTCTCTCCCTCTCTTTCTCCCTCCACTCCTCTCTCTCTACAAAATAAAATCTTTTTTAAAAAATTCAATCTCACCCCTTGTACCTTCACAACCTAGTGGTGGGTTTCATATCCTGAAAGTCCCCACGATCCCCTCATTACAAGTGCTGGTCTAGCCCTGGCTGGTGTGGCTCAGTGGACTGAGTGCCAGCCTGCAAGACTTAAAGGTCACTGGTTCAATTCCCAGTCAGGGCACTTGCCTGGGTTCTGGGCTAGATCCCCAGTTGGGGACATGCAAAAGGCAACTGATCATTGTTTCTCTCCCTTCCTTTCTCCCTCTTTTTCCCTCCTTCTAAAAATAAATAAAATCTTAAAAAAAAATACAAGTACTGGTCTACTCATAAAGTACCATGTTTATATTTCAGCTCTAACTTCTGCCTGGAATTTTTCCATCTTCCTGTCAAATATGCCTATTTTTCAAAGAAGATATTTTTTATCCCATAAGACATATTCATGGCTGCTTCTTGCTTGTACCCACAAGTTACACATACATATGCATGTGTATATATTACATATACTCATACATAATATAATTTATAAACACTTATGTATACATTTCACACACACACACACCCTCCACACCACTGACAGAATTATATTCCATTTTACGATTCAGCAGCAATGAATCCTTAGGCAGGCTGCTACGTTTCTGAGCTAAATCTTTTTTATTGTTGTTGTTCTTTTATTTTTTTTTTTAAGATTTTATTTATTTATTTTTAAAGAGATGGGAAGGGAGAGGGAAAGAGAAGGAGAGAAACATCAATGTGTGGTTGCCTCTCACACGGCCCCAACCAGGGACCTGGCCCACAACCTACCATGTGCCCTGACTGGGAATCAAACTCATTCCACTGAGCCACATCAGTCAGGGCTTTCTTTTATTGTGTTTAGATAGTTTTTAATTCAATTTAATTTCTTAAATCTATTTTAAATTATAGTTGACATATAATATTCTACTAGTTTCAGGTGTACAATATTGTGATTCAACATTTACACCTTACAACGTGACCACTTTAATAAGTCTAGACCCACCTGTCGTCATACGTAGGTATTACAATATTATTGACTATATTCTCTGTGTTGTGTTTACATCCCCGTGACTGTTCTGTGCCTGAAGGTTTGTACTTAACCCTCTTCCGTTTTTCTGCCCATCCTCCACCCCACCCCCAGCAATCCTCAGTTTGTTCTCTGTATCTATGAATTTCTGTTCATTTGTCATTTTTTTTTTAATATTTTTTTTCAATTTTATTTTTATTTTTTAAAGATTTTATTTATTTACTATTAGTGTGTGAGAGATACACTGATTGGTTGCCTCTCACATACCCCCAACTGGGGACCCGGCCCACAGCCCAGGCATGTGCCCCGACCGGGAATCGAACCGGTGACCCTGCAGTTCACAGGCCAGCACTGAATCCACTCAGCCACACCAGCCAGGGCTATTTATTTTTAAAGAGAAGGGAAAGGAGGGAGAAAGAGAGGGAGACAAACATCGATCAGTTGCCTCTTGCATGTCTGCAGCTGGGGACCTGGCCTGCAACCCAGGCACGTGCCCTGACCCGGAACCAAACTGGTGACCTTTTGGTTCACAGGCTGGTGCTCAATCCACTGAGCCACACCAGCCAGGGCCATTTGCCATATTTTAGATGCGAACTAAATGTTAAATCTCTAAAGCAGACATAGAGATAACTATAAAAGCTGAAGAATTTGATAGAAAGATCTCACCCAAGTGCCTGGCTTATAGTGTAAAGTAACATTTCATCCTTCATTCATTCACCAATTCTTTTTTCTTTGTTTTAACCCTCACCTGAGGATATGTTCATTGATCCCAGAGAGAGAGAGGAAGGGAGAGAAGGACAGAGAATAAGAGAGGAAGTGGGAGAGAAACCTCAATCGGTTGCCTCCCATACACCCCAAGTGGGAATCGAAACGGCAGTGCAGGCATGTGCCCTAACCAGGAACTGAACCCACAACCTTTTGATGTACAAGGCGATGCTCCAACCAACTGAGCCACCTGGCCAGGGTTCAACCAATTCTTAATGAGTGTCACTGTTCAGAGCACAGGGGATACAACATTAGGACGGAAAAGAACTGAAAAGGGTGGGAAGGTGAGCCAGTGGGTTCCTGGAGGTAGAACCAGGCAGAAAGAAAGCTCGTGAAAGGCCCTGGAGCAGGAATGCGCCTGGCTCAGAGGTGCTGTGGACCCCCTTCCCATACCTCCCCATCCCCAGTAGATGAAGCCATCAAATTCCTCATCACTCACATGGACTCTTGACTCTGGAACCCCAATTTCCTCGGCGAGTTGCTCTCTGGAATCTATCCCAGGATAAGGGTTGTTCACAAATGCCAAGGTGAGGATGTGTAACTGGGAGGAAGTGTAACTGGTTCGAGGACGTCTACCTTCTCTACCTAGAGTCGGGGTAAGACTGCAGAGATCAGTTCACAGGTGCAGACGAGGAACCCAAACCTGTCCCACCATCTCCATCTAATTTGGACCCCATTGCCTCTTCTTGAGAAGACCCATTCCAGAAGAAAGGTGTCAGAGGAGACATAGTGTATGGCTGGGTTGCTAAAAAGACATGGACCAGGAGGCCCCGAGAGAGAGAGAACATTCTTTCCCCACTCAGAGTACTAGTTGGCTCCACTACTAGACAAAGGAACTATGATACCCTAGTGGCTCTGCTGGGAACAGGGCTGGAACAGGCTATTTACCTTGACTCTTCTCCACAGGGTGATCTTTGTTTTGGCTTCCTTCTAAGTCCTCCTTGGGTTCTGATTTTTTCTGTGCTCGGTGCCTACTTCTTCGATTCTGAAACCAAACCTAAGTGAGGAAAAAAGAATTAAATGTTTATGTCATCCCAGCCCCATCACTGCCTTACTCTTTTTAAATAATTTTATTTATTGATTTGAGAGAGAGAGAGAAGGAAGCATAAATTTGTTGTTCCACTCATTTATGTGTTCATTGGTTGATTCTTGTATGCGCCCTGACCAGGGATCAAACCTACAACCTTGGCATACAGGGAAGATGCTCTAACCCACTGAACTACACAGCCAGGACCATTACTGTCTTTCTCCAAAGGGAGTCATTTTTTTAAGAATTTTTATTTATTTTTAGACAGAGGGGAAGGGAGGGAAAAAGAGAGGGAGAGAAACATCAGTGTGTGGTTCCCCCAACTGGGGACCTGGCCTGCAACTGAGGCATGTGCCCTGACCGGGAATTGAACTGGTGACCCGTTGGTTCACAGTCTTGTCCTCAATTCACTGAGCCATACCATCCAGGGCCAAAGGGAGTCATTCTTAAGCTCAGGATTACTACTGATATCAGTCCCATTCAACTAAGCCTTAGGTCAAGGCTTGATATTTAACACAGTCATAATCTGGTCCTGACAAGATTTGCTATAATAATCTTTTAAGCTAATATGCAGATACTGTGATTATTATTCATTTAAGAACCAACCCAAAGAATTTATTGGATATAAAACAGAAAGCAACAAATGAACAGACTCATAGACACAACAGTATGGACTTCTGGTCCAGATGGAGGCATAGGTATACACACCTCGCCCGCTCTCACAGCTACAGCAAAAATCACAACTAGACTACAAAACAAACGTCACTCAGAAACATCAGAAAAATTGAGCTGTATGGAAGTCCCACAACCAAGAATTCAAAGAACCCATTCGTCCAGATGGGTAGGAAGGGTGGAGACATGGAAATGGGTGGAGAAGCACGGAGAGGTGGAGAGGCACAGAGATGCATGGAGACTCGGAACAGGCAGTTCCACATCCACATGTGGTGGATAAAAATCAGAAGGGATACCTTGGGAGCGAGGGATCCCAGTCCCAGACCAGACCACCCAGACCAGAGTTCTAGTGCCAGGATGATTTAAGTCCTCATAACTTCTGGCTGTAAAAATCAGTGGGGGTTGGAGCAGTGGAAGAAACTGAGGGATTCACAGTAGACTTCTCTTAAAAGGACCCACAATGGACTTAGGACTTAATGCAGCCTCACTCCCTCTGGGATTCAGTACCAGGGCAACAGCTGGTTGGGCCCCTGTGGCATATGGGGAAAAACTGAGGTGACTGACACCAGGGCAAGTGCCAGGAGATGGCATCCTCCTAGGCAAAGCTCTGGAGGCCAGCCAGTGGCACTGTCCCATCTCCAGGTTCTCCCCCACATAGAGCCACAGAGTGGTGACACAGGTTGCCCTGCCCTGGTAATTACCAATGGTTCCACTCTGCACAATGTACAGGTGTGCTTTTACACAATAGGCTACACTACTGAGACAGGGAGTCAAAGCAGCTCTACCTAATACACAGAGACAAACACAGGGAGACTGCCAAAGTGAAGTAACAAAGAAATATGGCCCAAATGAAAGGACAGAACAGAACTCCAGAAAAAGAACTAACAAAAAGAAAATAAGCAATAAGCAACCTATCAGATGCAGAGTTCAAAACACTGGTTATCAAGATGTCCAAGGAACTCATTGGTATTCCAACAGCATAAAAAAGACCCAGGCAGAAATTAAAGTTAAATGAAGTGAAATACATAAAAATTTATAGAGAACCAACCGTGGAAGGGATGACGCCAAGAATCAAATCAACGATTAGGAATATAGAAAAGAAAAAAATATTCAATCAGAATGGCAAGAAGAAAACAGAATTCAAAAAAAAAAAACAAGAATAGGCTAAGGAGCCTCTGGGACATCTTTAAATATACAAACATCTGAATCGTAGAGGTGCCAGAAGGAGAAGAGGAAGACTAATAAATTGAAAACATATTTGAAAAAATAATAAAAGAAAACTTCCCTAATTTGGTGAAGTAAATAGACATACAAGTCCAGGAGGCAAAGAGTCCCAAATGAGATGGGTTCACACCAAGACACTTCATAATTAAAATGCCAAAGGTTAAAGATAAAAATAGAATCTTAAAAGCAGCAAGAGAAAGGAAATTAATTACTTACAAAGGAGTTCCCATAAGACTGTCAGCCAATTTCTCAAAAGAACTATGCAGGCTAGAAGAAACTGGCAAGTATTCAAAGTGATGAAAAGCAAGGACCTACAACCTAGATTACTCTATCCAGCAAAGCTACCATTTAGAATTGAAGTACAGCCCTGGCTGGTGTGGCTCAGTAAATTGTGTGCCAGCCTTTGAACCGAAAGGCCGCTGCTTTGATTCCCAGTCAGGGCACATGCCTGGGCTGTGGGCCAGGTCCCCAGGTAGGGGCATACAAGAGGCAACATGTTGACATCCCTCACATCTGTGTTTCTTTCCCTCTCTTTCTCCCTCCCTTTTCTTCCCTCTAAAAATAAATAAAATTTTTCAAAAAAGAATTAAAGGGCAGATAAAGTGCTTCCCAGACAAGGTAAAGCTAAAGGAGTTCATCATCACCAAGCCATTATTATACAAAACGTTAAAGGCAATTATTTAAGAAAAAGATAAAAACTATGAACATTAAAATGGCAAAAAATTTACAATTATCAACATTTGAATCTAAAAAACATACTAAGCAAACAAGCAGAACAGAGACAGAATCATAGATATGGAGATCGTTTGGAGGGTTGTCAATTGGGTGGGGGAAGGGGGAAAATGGGGGAAAAGGTACAGGGATTAAGTACAAATTGGTAGGTACAAAATAGACAGGGGAATGTTAAGAACAGTATAGGAAATGGAGTAGCCAGAAAACTTATATGCATGACCCATGGACATGAACTAAGGGGGTAATGGCTATAGGGAATGGGGGTATGAGGTGGAGGGGGTCAAAGGAGGAAAAACTGGGACAACTGTAATAGCATAATTAATAAAATATATACTTTTAAAAAAACAGTATGGTGGTTACCAGAAGGGAAGAGGGTCAGGGGAGGTAGAAGAGGATAAAGGAGGTCAAATATACAGTGACAGGAGACTAGACTTTGGGTGGTAAGCACAGAATGCAATAGACAGATGATTATTATAGAATCGTAGGCTTGAAACATATAATTAAACAAAAAGAACTGCCCTGGCCAGGCAGCTCGGTTGGTTAGAGCATTATCCTGATAAGCCAAGGCTGTGGGGTATGAGAGGCAACTGATCAATGTTTCTGTCTCACATCGATGTTTCTTTCTCTCTTTCTAATATCACACACACACACACACACACACACACACACACACACACACATCTCCTTAGGTGATGATAAAAAGAAGAATCAACCAATGAATGCATAAATAAATGGAACAACAAATTGATGTCTCTCTTTTCCTTCCTCTGGCTCTCTAAAATCAATCAATAAAAATTTTAGAAAACAGCTCAAGCATTTCCTCTCCTCTGAGGGTGTACCTATACACTTCCTCCCACTCCTGTGGGTCCTTTCATCTTCACTGTTTGCACTTGCAAAGTGAGACTAACAGCAACATGCTTATGACTTTATTCTGCACGTCAATCAAGGTACTCCACACAATGCCCTCGGCACATTGGCATGTGATACGGGCTCAGTTCATGGTCTTCCCCACTACGTTTTTTACTTCTTGTCTTGCAGATAACAGAGCTTGTAACTTACCTGGATTCTAGACTGTTCAATGTCCATTGCTAAAGCAAGATTTTGCATGGTGGTGTAATCCGGGTAAGGTGTTCGGTTGAATGTTTTGACGAGGACTTTCAATTGATCTTTTGTGAATATGGTGCGTTTTCGTCTACCACTCATGGCTATGAAAAGATTAGGTGAGAAGAATCATTTAATGAGCCAGTTCACACACTCAAACTTCAGGTTCAAGTTGGTGTCATTTCCTCTTTTCAAGTGGAATCCACCAGAATTCACTGGGAAAAAAACTCTAAGCATATAAAGCCCTTAAACACACAAGGGTGATTCTTAAACTTCTCCAGCTAATCTGAATGCCTTCACTGAGGAATCAAGGTCTTCTGTTTTCAAAAACCATGAAAAATTCATGTGTTCTGTTCATATGGATCAGGAACAACATGAGTCAAGAAAATGTGTGCAAACTCTAGCTGGGTAGCTCAGTTAATTGGAGTGTCATCTGGATATGCCAAGGTTGCAGGTCCAATCCCCACTCAGGGCACATAAAGAATATACCAACAAATGTGTAAATAAGTGGAACAACAAATCAATGTTTCTCTCTCCCACCCCCCCTCTCTAAAATCAATAAACTTATCCTCGAGTGAGGATTAAAAAAATGCTGTCGTGGTTTAGTGGATTGAGTGCCGGCCTGCAAACTGAAGGGTCACCAGTTCAATTCCCAGTCAGGGCACATGCCTGGTTTGTAGGCCTGGTCTCCAGCTGGGGGTGTGCAAGAGGCAAGATGTATCTCTTGCACACCAATGTTTCTCTCTCTTTCTCCCTCCCTTCCCCCCTCTCTCAAAATAAGTAAATAAAAATCTTTTTAAAAAATTAGAAGAAAAGCTAATTCAATAAAGATA
>VMDR010003633.1:67499-69762 GCA_007922815.1 Macrotus californicus
TCAAATACAAAACCTCATCCTGTGATTGGTTGAATTACAACACCAGCTTCACAGGGTGTCAACTATTGAAGTGAGAGCAATGAGTTGGAAAGAATGAAATCCTGTAAGTTGGGATAGGGATGTGTGGGAAGACTTTGATGAAAATGGGAGCATTGAGACTATATATATATTTGTGTGTGTGTGTGTGTGTGTGTGTGTGTGTGTGTGTGTGTGTGTGTGTGTGTTTAATAAAAGAAAGCTTATTTAGAAAGTCAGAGAGGTAGAAGTGAGCCATAGGAGGAATGGACTCTCTTCCTCAGCACTGCCTACAGAGGTGGCAGCTGTCTCATACTTGGCACCACGGCGGCCCTCAGACCCCTCGTGAAACCCATGATTGTCAAAAAGAGAACCAAGAAGTTTATCTGGCACTAGTCAGACCGATAAGTCAAAATTAAGTGAAACTGGTGGAAACTTAGAAGCACTGACAATAGGGTGCGCAGAAGATTCAAGGGCCAGATCTTGATGTCCAACCTTGGTTATAGGAGGGACAAGAAAACAAAGCACATGCTGCCCAGTGGCTTTTGGAAGTTCCTGGTCCACATTGACAAGGAGCTTGAAGTGCTGCTGATGTGCAACAAATCTTACTGTGCTGGGATTGCTCACAACGTCTCCTCAAAGAACTGCAAAGCCATTATGGAAAGAACAGCCCAGCTGGTCATCAGAGTCACCAATTCCAATGCCAGGCTGCGCAGCAAAGAAAATGAATAGACATTGCGTCTCAGCCTTTTGGCTAAGATCAAGTGTGAAAATGAAGAGACAATTTGTATACACATTGTATTTGTGTTAATAAAACCATAAATTTTTTTTAAAAATAAAGAAATGGGCTCAGGAAAAAAGTTACAGCAAAAGAAGGGCCCTTGAATCTCAGGGGAGAGAGAGACAGGCAGACAGAAATACTGATTTGTAGTTCCACTTATTTATGCATTCACTGGTTGATTCTCATATGTGCTTTAACAGAGATTGAACCCACAACCTTGGTGTATCAGGATGATGCTCCAAACAACTGAGCTACCCAGACAGGGCCGAGGCCCTATACTGTGATGAATCTTTTTTTTGCCAGTGGTCAAGGTCTCTCCTCCCACAGTGGAAGCCACCCTCCCATGCCTATTGGTATCCGCCTTTCCACACCTGAGGGAGTTAACAATACATTGCCTGAGGAAACAGTAATGGCATTCCAGTACCCTGAGGCAGCTGCCAATCAAGACAATGCTGATCCTCCTTAGAACCCACCCCTAAACCCCTCCTTGATTTTAACTATAACTAGACTCTAGTCCCAGAAGACCCCTAAAGGTGAAGTACTAAGTGTGAACATGAGGAGATGCACTAAATTCCAAAAGAACTACTCAGGTTTTCTGGAGAACAGATACATTAGGATGTGGGATAATGGTGAAAGGAATATAAAGTTGGATCAGGCTGAATTAATTGGTATGTGCTCACAAAGCAGAGATTCTGCATCTAATGTTGCAGCTCAAGGAGTTAGAAAGGACTCTAACAGTTTGTTTGGTTGGCTGAACCACAAACCAAAAGATGGCCCACTGTGAGCACATCAGAAATACCCAACCTTCCATGGTTTAATATAGAGGAAGGGATTCAAAAACTTGTGGAGATTTGAGTGTTAGAGTGGATTTGTCACTTAAGACCTACTCACAAGAGGGCTGGGTGGAAAAGGTGAAGGGATTAAGCAAAGAAAAAAAACCTCACAGGCACAGACAATAGTATAGTGATTACCCAAGGAAATGGAGGATGAGGGGTGGTAGAAGAGGGTAAAGAGGGAATAAATGTTGATAGAAGGATATTGACTTGGGGTAGTGAACACATAACACAATGTACAGATGATGTATTACAGAATTGTACACTTGAAACCTATATAATTTTATTAACTAATGTCACCCCAAAAAACCCAATTTGAAAAAACACCTACTTTACCTATATTAAGTGACTCCGTAAGACCTAAGTGACCCTTCACCAATACTTTAACATAAATTTATGAGGAAAACCCCAACATACTTGAAGAGCTCCATGATCCTTCTCCTCTGTAAGCCAGACCTGACATGAGAATTGGGAAACCTAAATGCAATAGAAGCAATTGGATCCTAAGGTGGCAGGTGCCAAGGGCAGCACTCAACTGCCAAAGGCAAGGTGGGTGTTTACTGTGAGGATCAACAGTCAAAGCAGCAATCAGAATAGTCTAAGGGTACCCTGGCCTAGTAGTTCAAGTTGGTTA
>VMDR010003634.1:0-69690 GCA_007922815.1 Macrotus californicus
GAAGTCAACCTACAGTTTTTTTTACACACAATGTGGGTCACTCCCCCATGGGTCAGAAGCCCAGTTTGTCACTTAAAATCACTCTGTGCCCATTATTTACAATCCACAATACCAGTGAAGTGGCCAAGGCAGTCCTTAGCGGAAAATGAACAGCTGTCAATGCGCAGAGTAGAAAACAAGGATGACTTCAAAATAAGTAAACGAGGTCTTCACGCCAGGAGCCCATGGTGGCCCTGGGGAGGACAGGGTGCTGACTTGGGCACGACGAAGGGTCCGGTGGACAGGGGAGATGGCGACGCGAAGTGCACAGACCTGGACGTCCCCAGGCTGCACGCCGGGGTCCCGTGGTCGCTGGCCCCAGCGCAGGAGAAAGGACCGTGACATTTTGGGGGAGTTTTGTGAGGCAGCTGTCAGCTCATTGGTGGGTGAGAACACTTTTGCCACGAAGACTGACCAGCGCTAGAGACCAGGGCTTGTACACCTGCGCCCCCAGGAGAGCCAGCTGTTGCTCGCGTACCAGCCTGCCTCTGCGGACACTGCACAGGACGCAAACTATGTCTCAGAAAAGAGCAGGCTGGGGCGGAGCGGGGACAGGAGGGACTCATTTTTAAAGAGAAGACGATATTAAAATAGATAACAAATTTAATTTCAGTGTGTTCCAAGTCAAGTTTTTCCTGAGAATGAAACAATGTTTAGCAACAGGAGAGCTACTCATGAACTTTACTGTATTAGCAGGTTGGAGGGGAAATGTAGGGTCATCTCCACAGACCGAATGCAGAACAGCACACAGTGACATTCTACTGCTAGTCACAGTGCAGTTTTTTTCAAAACTCTCAGCACACTGGGAAGGTGACTTGCTCAACTAGACAAAGGGTGTGTCCGATTGACTAAGTTTCCTGGTGAGGAAACTTAAAGGCCTTTGCATTCAAGTTAGGACACGAGAAACACCGCCAACCACGCTACTGTTTAAACTCTGCGTTCGGCTGGGCACCGAAATCTCTAGCCTACAAATACGGGCGAAAATACAGACAGCTTGATCTTCTGGCTGAAAACACAAGACCCATCACAAGCTCCGGACGCAATCAACACACAAAATCAAGTTTTCCTACACAGCAATGACCAGCAGTTAGAACGTAACTGAAGAGAGAATTCAGGTTTTGGTCAAAGTGGTATTTCTGGCCACTGGGCAAAGGGCAGACCACACAATGAGAGTGGCAACTGGCCGGCCAATGGACAAAACATCAGACCCTGACCTCGGCTGTGAGAAAGCAGATCCACACGGGTCTGGAATGAGCTACATGTGGAAAACAGGATGGAACTGCTCGAAGAAGAGAAAGAGGGATGGCCCTGGGGCCAATGTTCTCAGACCAGACTCAAACCCACAGTCTCGAAGGAGAAGACTGATTAGTCTGAACATATGAAGATTAAAAATTTCCTTTTGGAAAAAATAAAATCAAACAAAAGACCAAGGACCACCTAGGCAAACACCGGTGGCCATGTGAGAGGTCCCTAATCTGGAGCCTCCTCCAGAGGTGCCCCTCCCTGGGGGACCCAGGTCATCCTGAAGAGCGTGCCCCCCCAACACCCACAGGCGCTCCACACTGGGCCCCAGGAGGCCAGAACGTCCAGCGAGAACGCAGGGAAGGCCTCTCCCTGAAGACAACTTGGAATCCTCCCCCAGCCCGCCGTGCAGACAGGCTGCAGCCCCGCCCCCACCTCGGTTCCATGGGCCCCTCGCCATGCTCTGGCCTGCACGTTCCTTCTCAACTCTTCGTTCTAAAGGCGGGACTAACACAAAGTGGGAAGCAGCCCAGAGCTCCCACTGTCCTGCCCCAGCTTCTCCTAGCGCTCCTGTCCCGCAGAACCACTGACCGGCTGTCAAAGTTAGGAAACGGGTCAGTGTCAGCTCCAAGTCGGACTCCGTTCAAATCCCCCAGCTTCCCAGCAATGGCCCACGTGTCCCAGGACCCCACCCAGAGTCCAGGCTGCATTTCGAGGCCGAGTCTCCTTAGGCTCCTCTGAGCCGAGACTGTCCCTCCGTCCTTGCCTGTCTGGCTGCTTGGGGAGCACTGGCCAGGCGTTTCGCAGGATGTGCTCTCCGGGAGTCTGGCAGCTTTTTCCTGCGAGGACACTGTGATAGTGAATCTGTGAGAAGAATACCAGGGAGATGACGTGCCAGGTGGTGTCAGGGAGCACATGACGGTGACCTGTCTTATCACAGGTGTTGTTAACCTGGGTCTCCTGGGGAAGCCGGTGTCTGCTGGCTTTCTCCACTCTAAAGTTACTATTTTCCCTTCTAATAAATAAGTAACTCGGGGAAGAGATACTATGAGACGAGGCAAATATCCTGTTTCTCCTCAAATTTTCGTTCACTAACGTTAGCATCGGTGCCTGGGTCTCGCCTGAAGTGGCTGATCTGTGGTGTTAGCCTGATGGCGATTTTCTGTTTCCTCATTCCTTCTGCACCGATTACCTGAAACTCTTCCGTCAGGAAGAGCTGTGCCTTCTCCCTCACTCACTGATTTATCCAACTATTTACTGACACCAGCACAGAGCGATGGATGCTCTTGTATCCCACGGATTGCAAACTGATACTGTCATTACTTATTTCTGCGCTCAGACAGGTCCAGCGTGGCCTTCCCTCCTCCTTCCAGCTGGCCCGCTGCCCTCGACCTGCCCCGTCCTTTCCAGCACTTCCTTCCTTTCAGCACCAGCAGATGCTCCCCCCGGCACCTCCTTCCAGCTGCCTGGCTTCTCTCCGTTGGAGAATGGCATCGGTGTACTCCTGCTGCCAGGCCCGCCCAGGGGACAGAGCCAGGAGACGTGGCTGCTGCACATGAACACCCCACTTCTCTGTGTGCCCACCACCCGCGTGTGCGGTGCCACGCCCGAGCTCACGCTGACACCTGGCTGCATCCTGCCGCAGGCCCGTTGGTCGCCTCCTCTCCTTGATGTAACTTCTTCCTGGCTCTCGCATCCACTGGGACCTGCTGTGTGCCAGCCCTCGTGCACACGGAGGCCCACACTGCTGCCTGCACCCGATGGGAAACACAGGCCTGCGAGCACAGTACGTGTACCGTCCTTTGGTCTCTTGGCTTCAAAATCTCATCAAAATATTCTTTTCCAAAACATTGTGCCCACCTCTTGTCTGTAGCTCTGTTTCCGTTTTCGCCAACGCCAAGGCTTGTTTCTGTTTCTGTTCCGTTTTGGGCCCCCCACATCCCAGCCGATGTTAATACATGTCCTTTGGGTATGTGAGGTGGTGCTGTGGTCCCAAGAACGGGTGCACAGGTCTCCTCGGAGAAGTGCTGCATCCCCTATTCCTCCCCCAATGCAGGCCCCTTCCCTGGGCACCGCCCACCTCCTGGGTGTGTTCAGTCTCTTAGTTGTGGCTCATTCCTCCTGTATCCCCTCGGCAGTACTGTGCAGGCACGCGTGGGTTTTCTCACACGCCTTCTCACGTGAGGGTTGCATGCTAGATACTCCTGGGCGCTGCGCCGTGCCCACTCCCCCTTGCTGGGAATCACTTCGCGTGGGCTCACAGGGACCAGGCTCCTCCGCACAGCACTCCGCTGTGTGGTCCCCAGGGTGGATTCACCCTCTCCTGTACACACAACTCAGTCACTTACACGTGCTTTCAGGGTGCCAGAGGCACATCCTCAGGTACATTCCCAGATGGAAGTGCTGGGTCACCACACAGGTACGTGTGGGGTTTACAGGTTGGACGTAGTTTCTAATATGCCCGATAATGCTTTGCTGGTCCCTTCCGCCCCCCCGATGAGTGAGAGAAAAGTCAAATATTGGGAAAGAGTGCACCTGCTGGGGACCTAATGGTGCACGCCACATGTAGGGTGCCATCATAAGACCACGTGTGACGTTATGACTGTTGACATGTCCTGCTGGAGGCGAGAGGTCCGCACCATTCAGGAAGCTCCACGCACATCCCAGAGACACAGCTGAGGTCTAATCAGCACTGTTCACCAGCACTGTCGACACCAAAGGAACGCGTTCACCCTACACCCCACTCAAAGCTCATGGCCGCCCAAGAATGTGCCCACACAAAGGCGCGTTTGCTGGTGGCCAGAGCACCACCACTCCTCACTGTCACAGAGGGGAAACGGCTCAAGGCCGTCTCGGCGAGGGGAAGGACAAGAGCTGCCACGTGCATGCCCTGGCGTACTCCCAGCAACGAACGGGAAGAGCGGCTGATCCGTGCTGTCATGTGGGCGTGCCCAAAACACGTGAAGTGAAAGGAGCCTGACTCGAAGGACAGCATGGTGCCTGGTTCCACTCATGCAACTCCTAGAAAAGGCAGACGTGCAGAGAGAGGGTGGCGGTGTAGAATGGGCGTGAACCGCAAACAAGCGCACAAGCATTCTGGGGTGATGGGCGGGTTTCCAAGCTGGACTGTGGTCATGGCTGCACGACTGAGAAATTCACAGAAGTCACAGCGGGCGCGTCCATGGCAGCTGTTTAGAACACAGAAACCCCACCTCCTCACAGTACCCCCCCACCTCCTTTTCCGCCCACGTCTTCCCAAGCACCGGGAAGACGAACACCCAGACAGACCACCGCTGATCTCCGTGCAATCTGCACTGTTTCCTTCAACCCTCAGTACGACTGAAAAGCACGTGACAGACTCTTCTACGTGACTGCACGCAGGGCAGCGTCGTGCGTCACCCAGCACTGCTCTGTCCGACGAATCCCGTGTACCTTCCCCAGACTACATCGTGGCTTGAGGCTTGGTGAACTGAAAGGAAAGCCTGCCTGCCTCCCTCGCTGCCGGGGCTTTCAGTGAGAAACGCTGCAGTGCACCAAGCGCCCCCTTCCTGCCTGTGCTCTGCCCGCCTAGAGCTGACCCACCACGAGAGGGAGACTCAAACGGCAGCTGGGAGAACAAAGGGCAAGCGCACGATGCTTTGGGCTCTGAAATATCCTGAAGGGTTACAAAGCACCTGCCTCTTCCATGGGAATACCATCGATTCCCTCACAGCTTCATTAGAGGCATAAAATTAAAGATTAGAAAGCTTCATTGTGGAATCATCAAATATGTCACTCACTCATGTGCACGTGGGCGGAAACCATCTACTACATGACACCAAAAGAATACAAAGAGAAAACCCCAGAGTAGGAGTCAGCAGGTGCAGATTTAACCCTGCTCTACGTTTGGGTGACACTGTGCCTCGTCGGCAACAGGACACAGGCCCAAGGCCCTGACACAGAGGTTCTCACCCCACCACTTCCGAAAACCAGCTGAGACGTGATGGAAGCGACTTTCTCCACAGGGTGAATGCCACGTCCTCCTGGTCTAAGATGCTCAGCCTCAGCCCCAAACCCGCTTCTATCTGCAGCAAATAATTCTTCATCGTTTACTGCGTATGCCACTACTTTGCTGGAACTGTTAATTTAAAAATTGTTACCTGAGGCTCTTTAAGCATTGAGAGGGCTTTTAGTGACAGAAAGTTTTAGTATAGTAAGAAGGGAAAGATAGACCTTTAAAGTAGCTCACCAAAGAACACTGTGTTTATTATAACAGGCATACTGTAGAACCTATGGGCAATGACTGACTCAAGAACAATAACAGTGACTGCTATTTTGGGTAGACTCCTCGTCTAAAGGGAATCACATTCCAATGACCGATACTGATAACTACGCACTGGATATGACTGACTTCATTCCTATCTAGATAGAGCAGAGACACACAGTCAAATCACCGCTATTTAAACTGCGGCCTGCGCATGTCTCGAAGCCACTCCCCACATTTAGATGTGACATCAGGCTGTTTGCGCTCAGGCCGGATCCCAGGGAAGTGGCTGAGTGAAGTCTGTTTTCTATCATTCCTGCACCGGTGGCCACCCAGGACCCCAACTCCCCTCCTCTACTTGGGGACACCCCCCGCAGGGCACGCGTAAGGCATGCACAAGACCTCATCTCGAAAGAGAAACCTGAGCGAGCAGGCGCCTGGCAGAATCAACTCCTGAAAAGGGAGGAAACTGAGATGATGGAGATCTGGGCCCCGGGAGGCGGCCGTGGGCAGGGGACGCCCACACAGCACCTGTGCTCGGTGCACGTGGTCCCCGCGGGGAAACGGCTCTTGGCTTCAAGAACAGGATGGGAAGCTTCCTGACATCCTTGAGTAAATTCCTGTCCTCACAGAAATCAACTCACCCTAAGTGAGTTGACACTTGGAGAGGGAGAGAACTTGCTCACATGGTTACTAACCAATAAAAACAAACAAAACAAAAGCCAAGGCCAGAAGAAATAGGATGTGTGTGCGCTGCCTGCGAGTGAAGGCCCAGAATTTGATGCAAGTTTCAAACCCGTTCTCCAGCCTGACTGATCTGCGCGTGAGCCACCCGTTTCTCACGCTCTGGTGCCACAGGAGGGGCCGATGACATGCCACTTCCCATGGAAGGGCCTGTAGTCGGTTAGGATGTGCTCTAGACTTAAAAACGGACCCCCACGACTCCCCCAGATCCTCCATCGTGCACCTCACCTCTTCCAGCAGAGCCACTGGGTCCACCGGAAGGTGACGGGACACCTGGTGCCAAGTGGTGGCCTCTCGTGGATCTTAAGTCGCCACGAACTGAGGTGGCATCACTGCCCTGGGCCCAGGACTGCGCGTAGGTGCTACGATAAAAGACTCTGGACACCTGACGGCATGCCCCGTGACACCCTCGGAACTCACCGGTTTCCTCCTCCGTGCAGCAGTCTCCTGGGAACGCAAGGAGACTCAGAGACCAGACCACCAACTCAACGGCCTGGCTTTACATGGCAGGCGCCTGCGGCAGAGCCGGGGAGCGAGCCCTCGGCAAGTTCAGGGCAGGGCTGGGATTAAATCTCCAGGTTCCTGCACGGGAGCTTCTTCCCTTTGCTCCTCTAGCACACAGCTCATAAAGCCACGAGGTTTAAACCCTAAACGCCTCTACCGTGGAATCAAGCACTTTTCATTCTATTTGGCTGCTTTTCTGAAGCTTCCCAGGATGATTTAAAGTTTTCCCATTTTTGTCAAGATGCAGTTACAACTGCTACTTCCGACCATTATGGACACTGTTACTACTTAAGAGAATGTATTTCAATGGCATGCCCTCGGAGAGGGGTTAAACTGGGCGTGGCAGGACTGTTTCCAGGAGACTCATTTACGAGGCTGAACTTTATGTTTCAGAACAATTCTGAGCGCTCAGTAAATGTTTCTATTCTACAAAGAAAAGCACGGAACTCCAGAGACAACACAGACATGTGGGCATAAATATATGGCTGATGCTGCAGGCACAATAGAAGGGGGAGGTACTGAAGCAGAAAAGCACATGTTTTCAGAGGCAAACAGGCCCAATTTGGGTTCCACCATTTACTACCAACATAAAAAGTAAGAAAAAGTTATTCATTCATTCAACAAACACTGCTGAGTGCCTGCTATCTGCCAGGCTTTGTTCTGAGCCCTAAGGACGGAGACAGAGCAAGATCCCGGCCTCCTGAGGCTTCTACTCTGCCACCTGGCAGGCTGATGGGGGGAGGGAGGGAGACAGCAGAGGCAGCAGGGCACACAGTGGGTGAGCAGGTGAGGGTACGGAGGAGGGCAGCCCAGGAGACAGCTGTGGGGATGGCAGGAGAGGAAGCCCCTGGGAGGACGCTGACCTGGGGCAGTTACCGGGTTCTGAGCCGCAGGGTGGCTCATCTACCCTCCATTTAAGCCTCTTCTCTGGCTGCTAGTCCAAAACAGACAGGAGAGGAGACCTGTGACAAGGCGACTCAGGTGAGCCCAGCAAGTCTCCTTGTCTGTAAGAGCAGATGACGGTGATCCCATGTAAAGTGACCTCCTAAGGTTCGCATGGGAAGCACTGGGACACACTGGTCCGCCATGCCGGACACAGAGGCCAAGCTTAATAAACGTAGCGCAATACTTTCCAGCTCTCTCAGGAAGCTACTGAACCTCTAACAGCAGCTCCTGATCTGAAAAGCAGAGGTAAGGAAACCTGTATATAAGACTTGCAGGGAGTGAGTGACGTTGGTGCAAGGACACCCTGTTAGTGCCAGTTGAACCTAATAGAGGTTTAAACATTTGTATCTGTCTGCTCACAAACAGTATGTTATCTGTCTTATAGGCCACAGGTGGCAAACACGGGGCCCACAGGCCAAGTCTGGCCCCCCACCCTGTTTTATCCGGCCCGGTTCCTTGTTTCTACCTGGCGGCGGCACCAGGCTCCCGCTTAACTGTTAAGGAGTGGTTACATGTACACAGTCCTAAAATGACATTCGGCCCTTCAAAGGCAACCGCGAGGCTGATGTGGCCCCTGGTGAACATGAGTTTGACACCCCTGTTATAGACCATATGCAGGTATAGATAAATATTCTGCACATCACACACTGGGAATAAGTGATTTGCAGGTCCAAACGGAACCCAATATAAAATGATAACGCCCGTAACTGAGGAATCGCCCTTGGACCCCCTGATCCTCACCATGAGCACAGTTCCAAGTCCTGTGGACAGCCGCTCCTACTCACTCCGGTCCCCTCCCTTCTCTCCAGACCCCCGCACCACCAGCCCTGCTGACTCGACCACAAGACACAGAGCACGTGGCTCCCTGTTCTCCAGCTTCTCTGCCCCGCTCCCCTGACCCTCCTCACCCTTTCCTTCAAACTCTTCCTAGGACCCACAAGAGCCTGCACGGCCAGGCCACTCGTGCCACTCAATGTCACTGTACACTGCACACCTCGTTCACGGCGGACTGGACAATGGCTCCACCCTCAGCGACTCCAACAAGCAGGGTTCCTGCAGGCTGTCCCTTCGCCTGAAATGTCCTTGTCTCCTCTTCTGACATGAAGAGCTCGTTCTGTCCCTTAGGCCTCAGCCCAGCACCCTCACCTGAGAGGCCTTCCCGGGAGCCAGGCCTCCGGCAGAAGCGGACCTCTGATGCCAGCCACCCCAGCCTTTCTTTCTTCAGGCATCACACAGACAGGTTCACTGTGAGGTGCGACGTCTGCTTTCATCCTTGCTCAGTCTCCCCAGCTGGGTGGAACGTTGGCTCCAAGGGGACCTCTTCCTTCCCTGAGTCCTTCCGCAGTGACACAGAGGGAAGGCCCTCGGTGACCGTCCACTGTGGCACAGAGTGCAGTGAAAGTGTGCCCAGAGCATGGAAAGCGCCAGACAACAGACTGAAGGCGAAGACAGGAAGGGCCTCTACATTCATCACACTTGTGGAGCTAACGAGAAAACTCCTTATTCCTATTTCGAAACTCCAACCCTAAAAAAATCAGATAACCACAAACAATGCAAAGGGACACACAGGGAAGGTATTTTATCATTTCAACAGAGGACTTTCAGTGAGAGGCGGCACTCCTGCCTGGGCCACAGCACTGTCCCCCCTCTCCCCAGGGTCGGGGGTGGGGGGGTGTGTCCCAGACGTAACACTGGTGCTTCCTGCTGGATCCTTAAAACAAACTAAGTGCAAATCAGCAGCCAAGTCTTGCTAGTCCTCTAGTAAAAGTGCCAACTTCTGATTAACTTAATGATACTTTCAGGGACATGTGAAATTTTTAATAAAGAAAATGCCATTTCCCCAGGTATCTTTCTGTTAGGCTGCCCCAGGTGTGTTTAGCACCATATGCTGCGAAGGCACTAGATCCTGAGCCCTGGAGCACAAAGCCCAAGTCTCCTGGACTGAACACGAGTGATACTTCACATGACAGCCTCTTTTCAGAAGGCAGTGTCTCTTGGAAACGCTTTCTAAGCAAAGCGAATGCAGGTGCCCGAGCACACAGCCCTGCCCGGCTCCTGGGGCTTCGAGCCTCTGCTCCTCCAGCTGTCCCCTCTCACCTTCTCAAGGACTTTGCTCTGCAATCACCAGCTTTCCCAGCATATTAGAAAGTTGTCCTCCTGCACGGAAGTGCTCCTGTTAGCCCCGAAACATGCTATAATGGCTCTCATTCAAAAAAAAAAATCCCGAGCCCCCCCCACTTCCCTCTCCCCACCCCCAGCTACTGTCCCATTACTCTGTCCCCTCTCAATGAAACTCTGCCCCATGTTCTCACTCCCTCACCCCCACCCTCTCTCCTGGCTGCAAGGCCACCTGCCTCTTGTAAGAGCCGGACCTAACTGGTCAGCCTAAGTGGTCAGCCTTGGGCTCCAGACCACTAGACCCTCCAGGTGCCCCCCTTCTTCAACACGCCCCTTTCAGTGGGCACTGGTAGGTCCTCTCCTCTCGTGGACCCCTGGCCGAAGCCCCCGGACTCAGTCCTCATCCTTCTGCTCTCCCGTCTTAGACCCACAGCCTGGGCTCCAGTTTCAAACACCAGCGACAAGCAAATCACTGCCATATTTATATACATGGCCCCAACACCTTCTTGAAGTCAATCTTAAATTATCCAAACGCCTGCACTCGGGTGACTAAGCCTCAAAGTAACAAGTAAACAAAGTGAACCCTCTGAAGTCCTGTGGGTGAGGCACATTTTAGGCACTTCACCTGAGCTCAGCTTACCCACCCAGCAACCTGAGCACACCTGCTGCTAGCCTTCTCCCTAATCCCTGGGCGAGAAAACCAAAGCCCAGAAGATACCGCCTACTCGAGATCACACATCGGGGGTGCGGTGGGATGAGCACCTGACCACATGCTTGAGGTGTGGTCGTGGGGACAACCGAGGAACTGCCTTCTGAGTCTGAAGCTCATGTGGCACTCGGCTCCCCATCCCCACCAGAGACATCCCTACCTCACAATGGCCAGCCACCTGTCCCACCAAAACCCTGGGGTCCTTCTGGAATGTTCTCTCTCACAGGGTCTACTGGCAATCCTGATAGGCTCGCCTGCTAAACAGGCCACCTTCCTCAGCGCTAAGGGCATACCCCACATTCTAACAACTGGGAAACTGGAGTGCTTGGCACTGGGGGTGTGTCACCCGGCTGTCAGCCACGGTGAGAGCAGTCCTTCTGCGCCTGCACACGCTCAGTTGTTCCTTCAGAGGAATGACAGGGCAGCGGAACTGTCAAGAGTCAGTCAGCAAGTCCCCTCAGGACCGGAAACCTCTCCTTAACACCTGCTAGTGAGAACCAGAAAGCATCCAGACTTGTGGACTGCGCATGGGAGCTGGGACGGCCCCCCGGGGACAGCAGGGCGGTGGGCTCAGGAGCACTCAGTCACCGCACAGCACCGTAGGGCAGCACATCAAAGCTGGCTTGGAAGAATCAAATTCTAAGCATGAAGACATTTTGGAATTACTTTATTTCACTCACATTGTCCTCTTTCATGAAAGCACAAGAGAAGCGTGACTTTGAAAGTCGATACTTCCAGCCCTGGCTGGTGAGGCTCAGTGGATTGAGCACTGGCCTGTGGACTGAAAGGTCACCAGGTCATTCCCCTGAGCGGGGCACATGCCTGGGTGGGGGCGTGCGAGAGGCAACCAATCGATGTTTCTCTCCCTCTCTTCCTCCCTCCCTTCAAATAAAAATAAAATCTTTAAAAAAAGTCATACTTCCCGTGAGTATATGTAAAAGCTCAGTGATAAGAACGCATGTCTCAGTCTAACTGGCAGCAGGCTCCCCTGACAGTACGAACAGTAAGGCTGTGATTTACCAGCGATGCCGTCTCACGGTGCTGGGGTACAGCAAGCGGATCTGGCCACCTCTGCCCTGGTCTGAGCCCTGCGTGGTCACGGTCACCGGTGCCCCTGCTGTTCCCTCCCGCCTGTGGCAGGGAGATGGGAAGAGGTGCTCAGGGCAGTCCTGCCTTTGCCACTTATCTGTGGCCCCTCTGTGCCTAGTTTTACCCACTGAAGACAAACAACGGTGCCTGCCTAGCGGAATATCATGCGAATTACATTAAGTAATAAATGTGAAGTACTTAAGCGGCCTGGCATGTCAAAAGCTCCTAACAAATGTTAGCTACATAACAGCCAGAGCGATTCTTTTTCAAGATAAATCAGATCATGTCACTCCCTCATTCAAAACTCTTTAATGTCAACTAGGAAGGAAGGAAAGGAGGAAGGGAGGGAGGGAGGGAGGGAAAGAGGAAGGCAGCCCTCCCAAGGCTCCCCAACCCGAAGAGGTGAGCGGCTGATCCTAACCTCAGCCCTCTACACCGCCCCCCAACTAGTCTCACTTCCTGCCACACACCTCTGCCACCCCAATCACCAGCATAGGACAATACCTTGGCCCCAAAGCTTTGACTCCAGAGTTCCTGCTGCCTGCACCAGGCCCCAGGGCAGCACCCAGCTCCCTCCATCTTTTCAGCTCCCTCTCAGAGCCGCCCCCCAACACACACACTGCCGAACCTGGTATTAGGTCTTCAGGTGGGACTTAATGTTCCCTCCTCCCCCATAACGTGAACCCCAGGAAGGCAGGAACTACCCATGTTGTGCTAGCTCCCAGGTCTCCCACGCCCACAACAATACCTGGCACCTGGTATATCCCTGTGAGGCGACCCTGCAAGTGAAACAAAACCATCCTAGCGGCAAGCAGGGCTTCGCTGCACTGCCAATAAAAACACCAAGCACCGCCAAACAACTTCCAGCCCCCCTGCCCCCGCTTGTCTTCCCCTTAAATCCACCACAAAGACGGGAAGCCTAGAACCAAAGTTGGTTTTCTTCGCACACCCCTAGAACTCCTCACATACATGCAGGTGGAGAAGAGCGTCCAGCACACTCATCAGATTTCACAAAGAGGTGAGGATTCTAATGGTCCGGGCCCAACGGCAAGCGAGGCCACGTGAAGACCTCCGCTGGCCACTGCACTTACCCTCTCCGCACACCAAACGGAGTGCACACCGCGAAGAAAATCACCCAGGGAGTGAGGAGATAGAATGATTCCAATGTACGATTTCTAAAAGAAATCCTCACGACCGGCCTTTCCTACCTCGCCTATTATGAATATATTTTAAAGGGTTTTTTCCAACACCGCCATGTCTATCACCAAATTAGAGATTTAGAAATTCACATTTTAGAAAACTGACCCCCCAAAAACCCCATCCGGTTTCCAATAAAATTGGACCTCTCTAAGCTTTTTAGCTTCATACTAAAGACCAGTAATTTTTCTTCAAGTTCTTAATAAGGTGGAAAGTGTGTAAGTTCACCTATTAATCTCAAAAGTGTACTTTCTAGCTATCTTCTACCTACTTAAATAATAGGCCTCCGTCCTAAGGACTGACATAGCTTGTTACATTCAAGGGAATGAAGCCCGGCTCTTAATAAGTCCTATAGCAAAAAAATTTTGGTGATTAATAAAAAGCGACTAGCAGGTTTTGCTGCACCCACGTATAAAAATGTCCCTTGCAGCACTGTTTGTTACAGCAAATACTAAAAACAACATTAAAACCCATATACAACCATGTGTACACTATTCTGACTACCGCAGGGAGAACACACAGTCACAGCAGCTGAAGGAGATGAGTGGCTGGGTGTGCAGTGAAAAGCAGTGTGTTTTACAATCTTTTTGTACCTTCAGAATGTACTGTGTGCATGCTATTTTTAAATCTACAAAAGATTTTAAAGCTATACCCTTAAAAGTTTTATAACTAAAATTATAAACTCTATTTGAAAAACGTAGTGCCACAAAAGTGCTTAATAAAACAAACTGCCAGCTTTTGAGCTTTTTTGATCTCTGCCTTATCTGGTTCACGTCTGTGTCCCCTGTCCGAAGACACGGAGGGCCTAGCACACAGCAGGCCTAGGGTGAGTATTTATCAAATGAATTAAGTGTGCTTTATTCACTCACAGACAAATGTAAGTTAAAGGAACTTTCTTATTCCAAAAATCAAAAAGCACTGGGGCTAGTATTACGACTTACAAAGTCACAAAGGAGTGAATGAGCCTTACGAGCCCAGAAGTTTTTGTCGGTGATGTCATTAGCTAATTCTCGCTTCCTTCCTAGAACTGACTTCCTGAGCACATCACACCTCAGAACCATGTGTACCGAATCTCTCCGGACTGGACCAGTTTTCTTTTCCCCACTGCCCCCTGCAGAAAGGCCTCCTCTCTTTCCTTCCAGTTATCTCATCGAATTTGTTGAAGATGTAGCTGAATGCATTCAGCCTCGGGAACCCTCAGACATCTAACAGGCACTACTCAAAGATGATGCCTTCCTTTCAAAGCTGGTAGGAGTCCTTGACCTCCACCTCTGGGCAGAATGGGGCACCCAGCTCGGTGTGTCTCATCAACTGTTTACCAGGCCCCTGTTGTAGGTGCCCGTGAGAGAGGATCCTGTCCTTTCACAGAGGGGCAGCTAATTCTCTCACCCAGGGCAGAGCACTATCACCCAACCGTTTGCCTTTTTTCCCCTTCTCCCTTTCTCCTTTGGGAAGCCCTCGCAAGCAGAGCAAAAAGTAGACTCAGCCCCAAAGAACAGATGGTAATCAAAGACACCCGCAGGAACTGTTCTGAGGACAACCCAGTGTCTTGGACAACGCAGCTCTGATGGCACCTTTCAGAGGCATACCACACATGAGTCAATTTAAAACAGAACAAAAAGGATTAAATATTTCTATTCTCAAAACTTAATGATGCATGGATCCTCTTAATTAGAGGACTAAGAGTAAAGAGGCAAGTTTGACATCAAGCCACTTTTCATTATATATACCTCGGGAATGGAACGCTAACCACTACGGATTGTGTAAGAAGGAAACAAAATGCCTTCATCATAAGTAAAACCAAAACGGGTTGGCTAAAAATATTAACTGCGAACCAAACAAAACGGTACGGGTCTCCCACGGATATACCGGGGCTAGAACACATTTTATGTTATCCGGCATGTAAATCGGGACTCCGACACGTTTTGGCGTCCACAGCCCAATTTGACACCTTCCCCCGGACCCATCCACAACCCGGTAATTTTCCCACTGCAGATGTGAACACGTCAGAAGTCATCTCGGGCCCCCAATCGCCCCAGATTGCTCCAGATCGCTCCAGACGTCCGGCACCAGCGGAACTTCCCCACCCTCGGCTGCCCGATGCCCGGAGCATCCCGCTCGGACACGGCGCCCTCCGGAGCGCGCAACCTTACTCTGGACGCAGCGTCCCCTCCCCGGGGGCTCCCTCTCCTCTCCCCGCGGCTCAGAGCATCCCGCGCAGACACGGCGCCCTCGGGAAGAGACGCGGGGCCAGCCGCGGCACAGCCTTATCCCGGGGGCGCAGCCTCATCCTGGGCGTATAGCCTCATCCTAGGGCGCAGCCTTATTCCGGACACACAGCCCTCCCCTCACCCCGGACGCAGCCTCATCCCTGGCCGAAGCCTTCCCTCCCTGGGGCAGAGAATCCAGAGCAGACGCGGCACTCCCAGGGTGGGAACAGGGCTGTCCCCGGCGCAGTCTCCCCTCCACGGGGGCACAGCTTCATCCCGGGGTGCAGCCTCATCCAGGGATGCAGCCCCCCACCCTTCAAGCGCAGTCGCATCTCAGGGCACAGTCTCCCCTTCATTCCAGGGGTGCAGATTCCCCTTCTCCGGGTGCAGCCTCGTCCCGAGGCGCAGTACCCCCTCCATCCCCGGGCGCAGTCTCTTCTCTCGCAGCGCAGAGCATCCGGCGCAGACGCGGCGCCCTGGGGAGAAGAGGCGGGCCGTCCCGGGCTCAGCCTCATCCTGGGGTGCCGTCTCCCTACCCGGGCGACCCGGCCTGTAGCCCCTCCGGACACGCAACCGGCAGCACTGCGTCCCGCTGGAGCCGCACTCCCAGCCTGGCCTCCCCACCTGCCCCGCAGTGCTTACATAAACGTGGCTCGGGAGGTTTGCGTCCACCCTAGGTGTCCGACCCTCGCCCGCCCCCGCCTCAGCTCACCTCAGCCGCTGGCTGCTGTGCTCCGCGCGCCACGCCGGGGCTTGCACCGCTCCGCCGCCCGGGGCTGCGGCGCGCGGGCCGTGGCCTGGCGCGGCCCCGAGCGCGCCCCCGTGCGCGGCCCGTCTGGGCCGCCGCAACAGCCTCCGCCTCCGTCCACCCGCCCCCGGCCGCGCGCACGCCAGGGGGGCGACGCCGAGACGCAGGACGTGCGTGTGCGCGCGCACGCGTGGCGCTGAGCTTAGCCGACCTCTACCAGTTGTCGGCCCCGGCAGTGGAGCGCAAACCAAGGCTGGGGCTGGGACAGGGGAGACCTGCAGGGATGAGGGTGACCTAGCTTGGGGAGTTGGGACACCGGAGATTCTCGGGGAGGTCCCGCTGTGAACTGGACGTTCAATCGCATTCCGGCCGGCCCATGCTCCCAAAAGCCCTGGGACGTGTAGTGGGAAATCGGGGTCCCCACACTCCAGGGGGCTTCCCCGTTTCCCCTGTAGGACTCTCAGTAACATCAGAAGCAAGTCCAAATTACCAAAGTTAATGTGGTTGTTGAGTTGGCTGGTTTTGACAGTAAACTCATTTTAAAGCCTTTTTACCGTGCATATACAATAAAACTTACTTCGATAGTATATGGTTATATACCAAGAAATGTTTACATGCAATAAGCATATGTGGAAATGCATTTCTGAAGATTAGAATAACTCAAGGCTGCAATTCTATTGAGAAAAGAAAAGAAAATTTAATAAGGAAAAACTTGAGCATGGAGGCTGTGAGTGGAAGAGTGGGTAATAAGCCACAAGCAGTTCGTTTTGTGGTGATTTACTAGGACCACTCAAGGATGGCAACCTTAATAATAGAACAGCCAGTTATTTTACCAGGAAAATGGGTTTATTCGGGAATGTCAGAGGTGTTGCATTTCCAGACTGCAAATTCCAGGGGAACCGTAGGCAAGTCCAGAGAACAAAGGAGGAGAGTGTTACTTAATAGAGAAAAAGAAGCAAGTGGGGAGGGGCAGTTTTGAGAGGAAGTCCAGTGGATGGGAGTGAGAGTTCAGGGTGGTGGTGGCTTCTCATTGGCTGAGTGTGGTGGTCTCTCTTTGGCTGGGCTGTTGCTGATTCTG
Organism: Macrotus californicus; assembly: GCA_007922815.1. Taxonomy (NCBI): domain Eukaryota; kingdom Metazoa; phylum Chordata; class Mammalia; order Chiroptera; family Phyllostomidae; genus Macrotus; species Macrotus californicus. The sequence continues at coordinate 16,867 of VMDR010003634.1, forward strand.
GAAAAAACCTTCCCCCTGCCTCCAGAGTAAAGTGGGCTTTTGCCTGTTGGGGATAGCTTCTTCCTGCTGGAGTCTGCAGACTGCACCGAGTGGTCTATGAAGGCTCTCCACTTAAGGGCTTCCCACCCCGATTTTGATTCATTTTTACAAAGCGTGGAGAGAGGGTCGGGGGCACGCTAAACCTGGTGCGGGGCGGGGGCAGTGGGTGTAGAGGCTGTATTCCCAAGTCCAGTCCAGCTGCTGCATTTCTCCACGGAGGGGCCTTAGGCATCTCTCAGGACCTCTGCCTGTTTCCTAAAGTGTGCGATGGAGAAGATTCACAGGTAGAGAGCCCAGTGTAGAGCCGGGGTCGTGGTCAGCACTCCATCAGTGTGAGCTACTCCTCTTATGCAGGAGTCATGTAACAACTGAACGTGACATAGAAACTCAATGATCCGGAGCATAAATTAACCACAGGGGAAAGTGTTACAGAAGGCCAGTCACCTGCTTCAGGTTGCTGTCTGAGGGAAAGGAAAAACCTGTCTTTCGGGTCAGCCAATGAAAAAGCCCATGACCCTGCGTGAAGGCCAAGTGCCAGCTACAGTATCCAAGGGCCACTGGTTGACAACTAAGTAAAAATCCAGACTCCTGGGACACCCTCTGGGGAGTCATCCTGAATAAGGGAGTATGTACACGAGGACCTTATTTGTGTGGAAAGCAGTCATTTGCTCACGATCCTGTGGGCCAGCAGCTGGAACAGCTCAGCTCTGCTTTTGTGGGGTGTGGGCTGGGCTTCCTCATATGGGTCCCGGTCAGGGACCACAGGTGGGCCATGTGTCACCCACCATGAGCAGTCTGGCTGGGGTTTTCCTCATGGTGGTAAAGCTCAGTGCACAGGGCTTTGCCAGCCTCTGTGCCGTGTTTACTAAAGACTCATTGAGCAAATCAAGTCACAAAGGGACACATGACTCACAGGAGCCCATTCCTGTGGCCATCTTCCACCGGCCTTCATTCAGTGTTGTTTAACTCAGGGAAAGGCACGTGACTGCCCTTCAGTTGGAGCTGGAGGCGTGAATCTCATCCTCTCCCCCAGCAGCAGTGGAGAACAGGTGTGGTATGACTAGGCCCTTCATGCTGGTCCTGTCAGCTGCTCTGGGGACCAGCAAGCAGCCCAGGATGGCCCCTTGCTATTATACTTCCTCAGATGCCCTCACCTCCAGAAACAAGCTTATCGTGGCCTTCCCCAACTTGGATGAATGGCACACAGAACATGCCTCTGTGTGCTGATCAGGTGGTAACATGGAAGTGGAAAGAGGGTGTTTGTGGAAATAGATTGAAGGAATCCTGGTGATAGATTGAGTGAAGGGGTGTGGAGAGGGAAGGATCAGGACTCACCCAGGAATCTGGCTGCGTGTGCTGGAGGTGATGATGCTACATAATGAGGTGGGAAAAGACTGGGAGATGACTGGGAGAAGCCAGGAGACCCTTCTGGCTGTGTTGAGCTTGCCATGCCATTCAGACATCCAATGGCTGTGTTGGGAAGAGAGTTGGATGTGAATGATCAGTGTCCAGGAATGAGAACAGTACTGGGGGCGCACGTTTGAGAGCCATGAAAATAGAAACAGTCGCCTAAATAGAGAGGAGGGGGAAGAGAGGAGAACTTGGGCCCAAACCCAAAAAACATCAACCATCAGAGTGTGGGACACACAGGGAGTGAACAGAGGAAACCGGGAGAACCCAGGCAGGTGTGAGGGACCCAACAGGAGAGAGTGTTTCAAAAAGAAAAGTCAGTAAAATGATAAGAGTGCCAAGAAAGTGAGGACAGAAAGTCCACTGGATGTGGCAGAAGTCACTGTGACTGAAAATTCAGGGACAGTGGGGACAGAATTGACTGAAAGAGGGGACGCTCCCCATCACATATAATGAGGCTGACATAACCTTGACTTCAGAATCTAGAGGGGAAAAAGTATGGGCTGGCCACCCTCATAAACAAAACCTAAGTAAGTTATCATAAAATCCTAAACAGAGCATGCAGGAAAACAAAATCCAGGCATATATAAAATGATATCAAGAATATATGACCAAGAATATAACTCTGGTTTAATACTTACGAATCTATGAACGTGAATCGCTGCATCAGCACGTCAAAGAACACCTGTGTGATTCTCAACAGATGCAAAAAAAAAATGCTTTTAATAAAACCCGGTACCACCCACATTGAGAAAAACAAGCTCTTAGGAAAGCAGAAATAGAAGGGAACTTCCTTAACTTGATTAAGGGTACCTACCAACACCTAAAAGAAACACCAAATCCCGTGCAATGTTAGGGACACCCCCTGAAATCAGGGGCAGAAGAAGGATGTTCAGCATTACAAGAGAGCCTAACACACAGCAGTGGGATAAAACATGTAAAGATTCAAAGGGAAACCAGGAAAATCACAGGTAACATCATTACATATGCAGAAAATTGAAAATAATCTAGAGTCCAGTTATTAGATTTAATAAAACTAGCAAGATTACTGAGTATAAAATCAACACACACACACACAAACCAATCTCTATACATCAGCCACAAACAACATGTAATTTAGAAAAATCCTGTTTACAAAGTTGCCACAAAAGCATGAGTTAAGAATACATCCAACAAAAAAAAGTGCATGACCATTAAGGAGAAAAGTCTTTTTCAAAAATGATTGCAAGAGCAAGAGAATGTAGAGCCAATTACTTTAATAAATAAGCAGACCTCAGCGTCACAAAGATGTCACGTCTCCCTCAAATTACCCGGAGAGTCCGTGGAATTCTGCCAAACTCGCCAACAGGGATTTTGAGGTATGTTGACTGAGTCTAAAATACGTAACAGGAAGGCCACGGACCCAGAGGAGCCAAGACACTCCCTCCTAAAGAAGAAGGAACGGGACTTGCATCAGCAAATGCGAACACATACTTTAAGTTACAATCAGTCTAGCCATTTGTTACCGAGCTGACGATGGACACGTTGACTAATGAAACACCATAGAAAGTCCAGAGACAGACCACACACATTTTCACACATGTCAGACGAGGCACTGTAGACCAGTGGGGAAGAATGGCTTCAGTACGTGACGCCAGGACCTGCTCCTCCACCTGAGGGGGATGGAATTGGGCAGGTACCTTGTATGCTACTCATGACTCTGTCCAGATGAATTAAAGAAGATAAAACTTTTAAACTTTGAAGATACAGGCAAATATCTTCATGACCTTGAGGAGGGAACGTTTCTTAAGGTAGAAAAAGTACTAACCATAGAAGACTGATAAGTTTGATCATATTAAAATTAAGAACATCTGTTCATTATAAGATGTAATAAAGTAAAAAGACACAACAAGCAGGGGGAGATACTTGCAATACAGATAACTGTCAGTCGGTCTGTACCCAGGATGAGTGAAGAACTACATACCCAGTAAAAAAAGGCAAACAACTCAATGAAAAAACGGACAAAAGACTCCAACAGCACAGGAAGCGTGAACGGCCAATCGGCACATGACAAGATGTTCAACCTCCTCAGTCACGGGCAAGTGCGAGTTCAGATAACAACAACACCCTTTTACACCTACCACAGTCGGCACTAACTTAAAGGACTGACAGTCCTTTGTTGGAGAGGAAATGGGTCACCAGAATTCTTAAATACTGCCAATGGGAGCTTAATCTGCAGCCACTTTGGAAAACACTTGTCTCATAAAATTGAATATTTGTGTGCCTCACTAGCCACCCAGCTCTCTCCTAAGTACACACCCAGGAAGTACACTTCCATGTGTGGTCAGGGGCCGGGCAGCAGCCGTGTGCAATGGCCGTGCTCACAATATGCGGCTACCCACTTACGGGGAAAGACACACAGGGGGGTAAATCCACGCACCGTGCACGTTGTGGGACGGTGTCCAGCAGTCAACCACTCAACCACAGGGACGTCCACCAAGGGTGAAGGTTGGAGGAAAAATGTTGTCTGACGAATACCCACTTTGTAGAGCCTAGAAACAAGGAAAACGAAGCCTGAGAAAGGAGGCTTAGGAACACACACAACCTTTGTATATGGGATGCCCACCTATATAATTCACTTTGTGTCCACATGTATATAATACACACATATATACACACCTTTGCACACATGATACACTTACAAGTAAGGGAGTGATAAGCCGAGTTTCGGGTGAGGACCTCCGCTAGCAGGAAGGCGGCAGGGAAGAGCCTGCAGGCCAAGGTACGGAAGGTAGCCGCAGTCCTGGGGAAGGAGAGGCCGTGCCCGATGCTTTGTAAGTTACCTGTATTTATGTATAACCTTATGGTAAGTGAAATAACATATTAGGTATTTTTTAAAATGTAACTTTTAAAAGAAGAAAGATTGGCAAGACAAGAATCAGGCAGGGAGAAGTCCCTGGCGAGGTGTCAAGGTTGATGACACTGTGTCCCCAGCACAAGAGCTCCTAAGCAGAGTGCAGGGACCCCCGGGGTTTGAGCATCACTGAGAGGATGTGTTTGCTGTCTCAAGCTGGTTGGGCCAAAGCCCCTCTGCTCCACATTCTCTTCACCAAACACCCAGGGAGACTCCACAGGGCCCCATGCACAGGTGCTGTCTCTGGGATGAGGCTTATTTTGGTGGCGGAGCTCCCCAGAGAGGTGGCATCCAAACCACTCACTGCCTAGGGCCTGGCGTGTCCCTCCGCCCATGCCTCTGAGGTCTGTGTGCCCAGCGCTTCCCCAGAGCCCACGATCCTCCAGCAACCCCTCTCTGCTCTGCCCCTCCCCCCGTGTCACTGCAGGTGCCCTGCGCAAGGCTGAGCAGTGGAAGGCACTGGAGAACGTGGGAGAGGCACATCTTTTTTCAGGGGGATGGTTCAAGTGACAAAAAATATATATCTCGGGAAAGAATCTCACGTTTGATCGTTGTCCCCTGGAGGGTATAGGCTGGGGAGAACACATCAGTGAAGGTGCAGGGTTGCCGCAGCTCCGCGGACCCAGGCCAGGCCACAGAATATGGTGGCAGGGTAGTGAGCGGGGTCTGGGTGGCCCAGCTGGTGCAGACCCCAAGTGGGTCCCAGAGTCCCTCCTGTCCAGGGACCAGGACCTCAGGGAAAGATGGGCACACATTCCAGAAAGATGAGAGCATTCGTGGTCCATGCGGGTTCCTTTGAATGGCAGACGTGCTCAAGCCCAGTTCGTTTTGCTTTCTAGAATTCCACTTCTATTTTTGGTGGAATATAAAAGCTTTGACTATTTCCCAAAATGGAAAGACATATTTTTTCCTTGAATGTCATAATATCTTGGTTGCCCATTAAATAAGCCCATTCCATCTGTGGGCGCAGGGTGAGCCTGCGTCCTGATTCCCCGAGCGGGGGCGGGCTGTGTATACCATGCACAGGCAGCTTTCCCGAGCCAGACTTGTATTTTATTTCGGTTTTTCATGTTCGGTAGCGAGCACATATACCAACAGGCCGCTTTGGGGGAGGGCAGCAGATGCGCCCACCATTCTGTAACTGAGGATTCCAGGGAAGCCCCTCTGTGAGGATTCCAGGCCTCCGTCACAGGTCTGCCCCCACAGGAAGAAGGGAGAAGAGGAGGGGGACAAGAAGGGGGGACAAGTGGGGGGGCACTGCACAGCCCTAAACATGTGGGGTGGGTGCTGGGCACTGTTGTTATGACGGGAGACAGGGAGTTTAACAGGTTATTTCGGGAAACCAGGAGCAAATGTGCCCAGCTTGGCTCAGTCCCACTGACGTGTCTGCCTCTCTCACAACCAGTTGATTGACAGAAGGATTTGAGCTTAGTTATTTTAAAAACTTTTCTAGAAAGTAACAGAAACTTGTTAACTCATTTGTTAAAACAGCAATTACTCTGCATTCCACCCAAAAAGAGCCTGTAGCAAGTTTACCTGTGTCTCTCGGCAATCTCTGGGCACCCGACCCCAGCCCCATCAGACCCTCCCGTGTTAATTATTGACCCATTGCACCGGCAGGCGGTTCACACACAGTGAAGTGCAAGTACCCCAGCGGCCCAGCGGGATGACTTGCAGCCACATACCCACATGACAACCTGAACCCCGATCACATTAGAGCAACTACCCCCACCCCCAGAAAGTCCTTTTCAAGTCAGAATCAAGAGGAAACCAGTCTTGTGATTTCTGACCTGTAGTTGGTCTATTTCTGGACTCCATTCTGTCCCACTGACCGCTTGTCTTCGCAGCTGCCTTGATTCCCGTAGCTTCGCAGCAGATGGAGCTGCTGTGTGTCGGTCCCCCAGGCTTGGCGGCAGCACTGCCAGGATCCTCAGAGCCCTTTGTGTCTCCAACACTCCTTTAGAATCAGCTCCTCAATTTTTACAAAAAAAGCCTGCTGGGATCTTCCGGAGAATAGACGCTTACAGGGGCTGAGTCTCCCCTCCCTGGTAGTGGCGTGCATCACTGTTCATTCACTGCTGTCATGTCTCCTGGCAGCATCCTTCAGAGTTTTTAGAGTAGAGGTCTTGCTTATCTTTTTGTTAAATTCATTCCAGATATCTTTTGTTTTTTTTTGCTGTGTCTGTAAATCGTGTTTTTACATTTAATTTTCCTGTTGTGTCTTGCTAGCACATAGAAGTGTGATTGGTTTTGGGTGTTGATTTTGTATCTTTGCCCTGGCTATGTTCAGTTACCAGTTCTGTTGCATTTTGTGGGTTCTTTAGGATTTTCTACATCTATGTTTATAACCATCTTGTTTATGAATAGACACAGATTTACTTCCTCCTCTCGGTATGCTTCCTATTCTTTTTCTTGCCTTATTGCACTGGCCAAGACCATGATGCAGGGTTGCAGATGGCATTCTCGCTGAGCCCACATGACTGAGCTAATGGGGTGGTGGAACAGATGGTGCAGAAGCCCCAGGAAACCACAAGAGAAAAGTAATATAGGATTTTTCTTTTGGGGTCTGGCTGCCTTCTCAATTTTCATTAAAGAGAAAACCCTGCAAGGATAGCACCTATTTGTAGAATTCATGAAAGCCAGGCCAGCTATGTAACATGCAGGCCCAGGGAAAAATGAAAATGCGGGCACTGTTTTCAAATGCAGGGCAAAAGCCCGTTTCTTTCTTTGGAAGTCTATGTCTGTACCTCTCTTCCTCTCCTTCTCTCTCTGTCTAGGCCATGGTGTTTTCAATTGGCTATGTAATGTCATGCTCCCTGGGGAATAGGAATACGAGCTTGCAGGGCAAATACAGACCCTCACAGGCACCAGGGACCCCACTCTACCACTCAGCATTCGGGTTCATGTGCCCATCTCCACCCCTTGCCAGGCCTGCGTCCAGGCCTACCACAGAGCAGAGGTGGCAGTGGTCAATGAGCGGGGGTGGGCAAGTGGTGAGGGATGTGGTCACTTTTGAGCCCAGGCTCCAAGCCCACTACATGCTCCAATTTCAGAACACAAGTTCAATGATAAAAGTATTAAAGTGTCAAGATAGTAACCACAGAGCATCAAAATTGCAAGCAGGGTCCCTCCTAGTGGTGTGGACCCCCCTAGGTGTGGACCTCCCTGAAAATGACCTCCTGAAAAGTCCCTTTCATCATACATTAACTTCCCTATATACATGGGCCTGTTTCCAGCTTTCCCTTCTGTCCCGGTTTGTCTGGTCATGCACTTGACTGGGGATGTTGAGCCGTATGGAGGGGTGGTTCCAACCTAGAGCCCGTTTTTTCAGGGTGTTAAGGCTTTCTTCGATGGATCATTCAGAAATTGTTTCTTGTGACAAAGATTTAGCAGTCCTCAAATTCACACCAGTTCTTTTTCTTCTATTATATCCAAGGACAATCCCTACTTCCTTTCCCTCTGCCTTCACCGTTCCTCGGGTGATGTGCACGGGCCTGCCCCACCCGAAACAGCTGACGAGTTTTTCTGGCCATGCAATTGCCAGTGAATTTTTTAAATTCATTTTTGCTTTCTCTTTTGTAACACTTGGAATTGTTGAGTCTACACGTGCATGTATCTCTCCCATGGAGAACCACCAAGTCATTATTCTAAAAGAGGATTTAAAAGGAAGGAGCCATACACTCATATAGTTTGGCGGGCGGGGGGGGGGGGCAGAAGTAAGTGGCAGTCTACACATTGGTGCATTAATAGTGCCTAAAAATATGTCTAATTTGCATCTATGACAAGCAAATGCTTTATGGGAAAACCATTTTTATTTCAGGATTTCTGGGACAGCTGATGGCCCCGCTCTGCTGAGACCGCCCGTTTGTCCTGCGTTTCCTTTCATTCAGCTGCAGGCCAATTCTGTCCTTCCACGAATAGAAGAAGCCAAAAGGTGCAGGAAGAGAGATAAACGCCAACACACGGAGCGGCCTCTGCCCCGCATGGCAGCTTGTGGGTTTTGTCTTCCTTTTCACAACAAAGAACTGGCCTTTTGCTTTGTTTTGGTTTTTCTCACGACTAATTTGAGATCCTGGTCATTTAAGAGATGGAAGTGGATGACTTAAATCTGGACGGGAGAGGGGTTTCCTCAACAGGCCTCACATGTGGGAGCGCGGTCCTGGCGCCGCTGTGTGCAGAGCGGGCTTTTCATGCCTGGCTATGCTAGTCCTGCTCGAGACACTTGGCAGATCATGGTCTAAAAACAGCCTCCCCATCACAGTGGCTCTTGTTTGGCAGGGCCCTTAGGTTGATGGCATCTGGTTAAGGAAGGGCAGGCTCCTACCCCACTGTGGTGTGGTGGCTGCTGGGCCCGTAGCCCAGGATGCCAGACACCCCGTGCAGTGTGGCAGCCACTGCCCAGGAGGCTCGTACCCGGAAGTAGGGCTGCCTTGCACTGCCCTCTGCTCCTGGAATTCTCCCCCAATACTGTCTCAGCTCTGCAGCAGCTTCCTTTTCCAGAGTCATGGGTGCTGCCACGCTGGCCGATTTCTATGTGGTGCCCCCCACCCCCATCTCCCAGGGGCTCAGGACTCCCAGGTTGTTCAGCAAGGCTCTCTGGGAAAGTTCTGACAGGTGTAGTTTCCTGCCTTACCTGAGGGTCATCTGGGGTTCACAGCACTTCCTGAGCATGTGCCCTCGCCATGACCCGCTGGCAAGTTGTGAATGAAGAAGGGACAAGCGTGGCTTCCCTTCCTGCACTGCCAGTCCTGTCAGCTTCCCAGGCGACAACCCCTTCAGAATTGTCCTTCCTCTCCACTCTATTCACCCATTTCCATCCCGGAACCCGAGGCCACTGGGCCCGATGGGAGGCTCTGCTCACCTGCAGCCCCCTGGGTTCACCTGCTCTAGGAAGGCTAGGACCTTGTGTAATGAACAGGCAGCAGGGCACAAGTTAAGAAGGTGGCTTCCAGCGACTCCGTTGGCTGGGACCCTCCCTGAGGGCCACCCTGAGCTCTGAATCTTCATAGGCTGGCTTCTGGTTTAGATGGCACCTCACTAAGAGCGTCCATCCAGACTGGGGAGGACCCTCCCCTCACACACCCAAACTGGCAGGCGATGATGCTGTACCATCCCACTCAGGAGCTGTGATGGTTGATTTCACATGTCAACTTGACTGGGCCACAGGGGGCCCAGGTATTTAGTTCAGCATCACTCTGGGTCTGTCTGTGAGGATGTTTCTGGACTAACATTTAAACAGGTAGACTGACTAAGCATATCACCCTTCCCACTATGGGTGGGCCTCAACCAATCAGGCGACATTTTGAGGGGAGCAAAAAGACTGACCTCCCCCAAGTTAGAAAGGATTCTCCTGCCTGATAGCATTGGAATGGGGCCATTGGCCTTTTTCTCTTTCAACTGGAACTAAACCATCAGCTCTCTTGAGTCTCCAGCCTGCCAGCTCAGCCTACAGGTCAGTCTCCATAATTGCATGAGCTAATAAATCTCTTCCTATAGATACATCTGTTGATCCCATTTCTCTGGAGAGCCCTGAGGAATACAGGTGTGCTGGTCTGGAGTTCCAGGGACAGGTGTAGCAGCACACCTGGGGTACCACCATAGCAAGATGAGATCCCAGGGGAGTGGCTGTAGGAGAAGCAAAGGGGTACTGTGCTGGGACCTGCATCATCTCTGCGGTCAGCACACAGAAACGCTTTCCCGTCCTATAACGCTTCATCCACAGTTTCCAATTCTTTCCCCTACAAACAGCAGAGTTACTGAGGACCCGATGCCACCTCCTCTGTGTCCAGCTAACAGGAGGAAGGCACATAGGCTCATTCGAAATCTGACAGTGTGGGAATTCCCACCAGCTCTGTACGGGTTGAGCTCATCCCTTTACGATGACAAATTGAGCAGAAGCCTACAACCCATCAACTCCTCCAGCGGCCTGTGTCCACCTCAGTCGATGAGCTGTGGCTGCATTAAAGCTCCTGGACACCCGCCTGTTTGGTTATGTTCGAGGCTCTGGTCTATTCCCATCCAGGCCGCAGAGCCAAGTTGGCACCCAGAGCATATTTCTCTGTTTAATGGACAGTCTCTGGAGGGCCCCAATTCTCCTTCTAGGTTTCCCCTCCTTGGGACACCATCTTTGCCAATCACTTTCCTACCACGAGGCAGCTAGTCCCCGGGACCCACACACGTGCAGCTCCACAGTGCAGGCCCGGCATCTCGCCATGGGAGGGATGGTTATGAAAATGTAAGTTCCAGTTGCACCATTGGCTTCCACTTGTGTCCAGTGCAGCCCACTTGGATCTGATGACTTGGAGAAATTCTAAAGAGAGCTTGTAAAATATTAACTTGTGATTGTATGCAATGAAATAACCACATGTCTTAATTAAATTAGGATCAGACTCTATAAAAATAATGTTTCTATAGTGCTTACTACGTATCAGACGCTAATAGAAATACATACTTTATATGTATATATTTGCTTATTTGATCCTCTAAACAACCCATGAGGTTGCCATGATTACGGTTCCCGCTGGCAGGTGAGTAGATTTAGGTACCAGGAGGCAGAGCCTATCCAGGGGTCACGCAGCCAGCGGGTGGGCTAGGCCCCAGTCTGTCACTGCAGCACCAGCAGCAGCCTTCCTCGTGGGCACAGAGGGGGGCCGGGCACAGGGTGCTGGTCTCCCACTCACACGTGCCCTGTGGACAGAGAACTCACCTTGCCCCGTGAGCCAAAATAAGAGCCCAGCATTTACAAAGCTGACTGTGAAGGCAAATACACAGACGTGCACACACACACTCTCTCACTGCAACAACTGAAGGGACAGGCAAAAATCAGCATGGGACAGGAAACTGAAAGACCGAAACAAAACAACAAGGAAAGCGCGGAGCAACCAAGTGAAAAGGCGATATGGACTGGGAGAAAGCTTTGCCATATACGCAGCAAACGAGGGGGTAAGGGTAACGGCTTGAGAGTCACAGAACGTTCATCTGCCCACTAGGAAAAGACAAACTAAAAATAAAAAAAAACTGGCGCAAGGGCTGCTGGCAGTTAATGGGAACAGCAAGTGGTCAATTACCATGAAAATCGGACAACATTGCTGCAACGGCTAAATTACAGGGGCAACAAGGTTTCGGTTACCAGAGGAGCAAATACCTAAGAGACCGTCAAGGCGGGTCGAGGGCTTTAGGGACATTGGGGCTTTTGACGCTTGGCTCTGTGAGTTACTTTGATGTCACCTACCCAAAGCCTTAAAACAGAGTCCAACTTCTTAGAACTTGTCCTGAGAGTAGGAGATATTCCCCAAAATATGTGCAAAACAATGTTTTCACAACATTCCTATAAACGCTGAAATCGAAACAATTTAAATGGTCAACAGCGAAGAATTAGTAAACGATATTGATTCCAGCAACAGTCAGTCTGTGCAACTCCCGTTTACTGACCTTGAACACTGACAGTGACGTTAATTATTAAACGGAAAGTCCATGCAACAGATCATATATTACAGCTCAGAGAGGACAACATGCCTAGCTATGTATGTTCATATACGTACAGGTATACGAGGCATTTTTCTGTGCGATCGTGTTATGAGTGTCTTTTTGTTTATTCATCTTATTTTATTCTATTTTTGCCGTGAATATGTGTAGTTGATACAGTAAAAGTGCAAGTGCTTCCCATGGTATGAGCAGACTCCAAATTCCATTTCTTAGTTCCCAGGTCTCTGGAAAATGTGGTTTGGAAGAGCCGACCTTCTGCAGTCTTGCCCCTGCCCTGGCACCTGCTCCGAGCTCTGCCAACCAGCAGAGTCTTCTGGAAGGAAAGGCCTTGCAAGCTTCCTTCGTTGGAAGAGTCTGCAGTTAATTAAGAGCTCTCCTCTGATCACATCTGTCTGGAGTCTGGTTGCTCAGCCCCGTGGAACACCTGGTGCCAGGGACCCAGACACCCTGGGGATGGAATGTGCTGGAAGTACGGCGGCAGGTCATAGCAGGAGCTCTAGCACAGGATGGATAGAACACAGCGAGTGTGAGCCGAGCCTCAGCAATGGCAGCGGGGACAACCTGGTGCTGGAACAGAACCGCAGTGTCTGGGAGTGATATTTCTGGAGAGATAAGCCACAGAACAGAAGCTAGTACCATGAGGTGAACAGAAAATCCAGAGATGTCAGCAAGGTCTCAGGACACAGGAGTAAAAGGAACTGTTACAATCGGCTGGGCGTGTGGGTGGGCTAGCTGCTATAACCAAGTCACCCAGGTGCATTGCTGGCCCACACACAAGTGTGGTCCTTGCTCCTGTGAACGTTAAAAGAGGTTCAAATGATGGAGCAGGCAGGGTGAGGGCAGTGGTGGTGGGGGGAGGGCTTGAGTGGAACAGAGTATCCCTTCCCCACTCAGCCCTTCAGGGACCAGGCTGCTGTCTTCCACGAGGGACTTTCCAGCTCACTGCGCCGCCTCCCTTCCAACCAGCTGCGAGAGCAGGGAGGTGAAGAGAGCAGGGAGGTGAGGACCTCTGGCGGCACCTCTTCTCCCCCGTTGGTTCGCCAGCCCACTGGCCACAAGGAGGCTGGGAGGTGCCATCGGAGTGTGGACCAGGAGGGACGACAGGCTCTATAAAGCAGAAGGTGGCATCTGTGTGCATTAGTGGTTAACCATTGATTATGTTGACACTTGAGAAGTTGCAATGTTTTCTAGAATAAAAATGGGTAAGAAAATTTGCATGTGGCATTGACAGATATAAATTTGCGAGATGCCTTCTTATTAGACACAGTGGATCACTTTAACTCTGCCACTGAAAGCAAGAAGCAAGGGCATTTCTAGACCCACAAACCTGCCATTTATCAACTTCTTTTTTCCTTTAAAAGAGCAAATATATAGACTTCCTGTCAAGATGGTGGCATAGACAGACATGGCTCACCTCGTCCCACAACCACACCAAAATTACAACTGAAATATAGAACAACCATCACTCAGAACCGTCAGAAATCAAGTTGAATGGAAGTCTGACAACTATGGAATTGAAGAAACCACATCCATCCAGATCGGTAGGAGGGATATAGACACAGAACAAGCTGGTCCCTCACCCACGTGTGGTGGATAAAAATTCAGAAGGGATATCTCAGGAGCGAGGAGTCACAGCCCTACACCAGGCCCCCAGCCCAGGGTTCCAGGGCCAGGAAGATAAGCCCCCACAACTTCTGGCTATAAAAATCAGCAGTGATTGAGTAGGTGGAAGAAACTTCTGGAGCACCAAGCAACTCCTCTTAAAGAGCCCACACACGGACTCACCTACTCAGACTCACCCCCTCTGAGCCCCAGCACCAGGGCAGGTGCTTGAAAGGCACCAGTGGCCCACAGGGAGGAACAGAAGCATCTGGCATCAAGGCGAGCAGAGGCCATTGTCCCTTTTCTAAACCCACCCTGTCAGAGCCAGCAAACTGGCACCATATCTGAGACTCCATCAACCTGGCTAACACTGTTGACCTGCCTTGGAGATCCCCAGAGACTCCGCCCCACCTAATTTATAAGCCCACCCAAGCTGCCTTTCCACATGAAAGGAATCCTCTCAAACAAACAACAGCTGGTCTCAGTGAACCCCAGGTCTGGCACTAGCAGTAGTCAGCCTAGACTCACAGCTGGGCTTCAGCTGGGAATCTCCAAGCCCAGCACAAGCAGCAGCCTTCTCAGATTGCTTTATAGCTCAGTCACGGTGGCTCCGGGCAAAACACAGGTGTAGTCTGAACTCGGCCTACACCACCCAGGAAACCTCAGGGCCAGCACACCTAGTGGACAGCTACAGACCACTTTGGAGCACCAACTTCCTGCTCCTTCACAGCTGATCCTCCACAGATGGCGGACCTTGGTGGTAAGTGGTCACAGCCAGTCCTTGCAGCTGACTGGCCTGGGTAAATCCTTTTCATTGATCTGCCAAAAGCAACCAAGGCTCAAGTACAAGAGGAGGGTGTACTCAGCCCACAAGGAAGGTACACCTTGAGTACCTAACTTGGGTGATAGGGCAGAATGTGCCACTGGACCCTATAGGACACCTACTACATTAGGCTACACTACCAAGACACAGAGTCAAAGTAGCTCTACTTAATACCTAGAAACAAACACAGGGAGGCTGCCAAAACGAGAAGACCAAGAAACATGGCCCAAATGAAAAAAACAGATCAAAACTCCAGAAAAGAGATAAATGAGATGGAGATAAACAATCTGTCAGATGCACAGTTCCAAACACTGGTTATAAGGATGTCAAGGTACTTAGTGAGGACCTCAATGGCATAAAAAAGATGCAGTCAGAAACAAAGGACACATTAATTGAAATAAGGAACAATTTACAGGGAAAAAAACAGTAGAGTGGATAAAGCCAAGAATTAAATCGATGATTTGGAACATAAGAAAGAAAAAAACAACCAATCAAAATAAAAAGAAGAAAAAAGAATCCAAAAAAATGAGGATAGTATAAGCAGCCTCTGGGACAACTTCAAGAGATCAAAAATTTGCATCATAGGGGTGCCAGAGGGAGAAGAGAAAGACAATAAATTGGGAATCTGTTTGAAATACTAATGAAAGAAAATTTCCCTAATTTGGTGAAGGAAATAGATAAGCAAATCCAGAAAGCACAGAGAGTCCCAAACAAGATGGATGCAAAGAGGCCCACTCCAAGACACATCATAATTAAAATGTCGAAGGTTAAAGAGAAAGAGAGAATCTTAAAAGCAGCAAAAGAAAAGAAGTTAGTTACTACAGGACAGCCTTCATGAGACTGTCAGCTGATTTCTCAAAAGAAACTTTGCAGGCTAGAAGGGATTGGCAAGAAATATTCAAAGTCATGAAAAGCAGGGACCTACAGCCAAGATTGCTCTACCCAGCAAAGCTACCATTTAGAATCGAAGGGCAGATAAAGAGCTTCCCAGACAAGAAAAAACTAAAGGAGCTCATCATCACCAAACCGTTATTATATGAAATGTTAAGGGAACTTATTTGAGAAAAAGAAGACCAAAACTATGAACTATAAAATGCCAAAAAATACATATCTATCAACAATTGAATCTAAAAAACAAACTAAGCAAACAAAAAGAACAGAGACAAAATAATGTACACAGCATTTTGATGGTTGCCAGATGGGAAGGGGTTGTGGGGCAAAGGGTGAAGAGGTGAGGGGATTAAGAAGTACAAATAGGTAGTTACAGAATAGCCTTGGGATGTAAAGTACAGTATAGGAAATGGAGTAGCCAACGAACTTATACACATAACCCATGGACATGAACAATGGTTGAATATTGCCTGAGGGAGTGGGGGGTGTTAGGTAGAGAGAGGCAAAGGGGGAAAAATCTGGACAACTCTAATAGTATAATCAAAATATAACTTTAAAAACATTAAACGATAAAATAAAAATAAAAATATTTTAAAAATAAAAGCAAATACAAGTAGTGTAGTTATCTTATGAATGTAGAGAGAAACATAATGATTTTAGACTCACAAATTACCGCAAGTTTTTAATTATGTGGTCCTTTTCAACAAAAATTAAGGTAAATGTCAAAAAATGTTGAATTGAAGATTTTGTTTCTAAAAGGAGCTTTTGTGGCTAACATTGCACATCTTTGAATGGCTTTTAATTTTTTAAACACATTTTCCTGTTTTTCTTCCAATGTGTTTTTTCTGGAATTTTTTTTTTTGATCCCGGTACAACTTTGCTCTGACCACACTTATTTTTCTAAATTCTTTTGTAATCAAATACTGTATTTTCAGTTTGTATCAAAACTATGTGAAAGTTACTTCAACCAAGAGGTCCCTAGGCTAATGTCCACCAGATGGGCCGCTGTGTGGCCTTGTGTGCAGGACGTGCCCGACTCCTGCCCAGATGGTCCTGGTACTTCCTGAAAATGGGCTGTGGGTGAAGGGGGCAAGACAGTGCTTTATTGCTCTTAGAACGGCCAACATCTAGAAATGACGAGAAGAAACCATTCCTCTTACCTAAGCTGCCTTCCAGTTGAAGGATGTCACATGGGAAATTCCAATCAGAAAAAGGAACATTTAGCATGGAAGTATAATAATTACTTTATTAATTGATAACAATTTCCCCTCAACATCATATTTTTTAATATGGAGAAACCCCAAAATTATAAAATGTTAAAGTGCAGCTATTGAATATGGAATTTTCCTTGCAAATTATTTCTCACCAAAGGGATGTGTCACCCGGTGGTGGGAATCGATTTCAGGGGCTGACTTTCTTTCCCCAGTGGAATGAATGCCTGGCGTCCACAACCAGACGGGGAAAGCCAGGTCATGGCTCTACTGTAGCAGGCAGCCAAGCTCCTCAGTCTGAGGAGTTTTAAAACCTTGAAATGCATTCTGCAGAAACATCTTAAACGTCGACCATCCAACCTCACGTTGGCCTATGGAACTTAACCTTCAGCAAAGAAAAAAAAGCAACCCTAGACTTCTATTTTATTGAGCTCCTCTGAGGGTATAATTACACAATCACATAATGGAAGTGGCTTTTTTTGTTTTTGTTTGTTACAGCTTCTGGCTACCAGTCTGGACCGCCACAGCTTTGGATACAAAATCAAACAGACCAGCAGGGATGGAATGGTATACTTACCGGCAATGTTTCTAACTCTCATCACTTTCTGTAAAGTAAACATCTAATATTTTAGGAAGAACTTTGGATACGTTTGTTTTACTTTTAAAATGTAAATGGATAACTTTTGCACTTTTTAAGAGTCCTTGCTCCCATCTTAAGTCCTAAGCACTGAGCTGCCCTGAATGGAGCACAGCATGACGCGGGCTCCTGGCCTCTCTCCCCCACCCACCTTTCTCCATGCTTACCTTTCACTTTAAATATCCTTGCACCTCCATCACCTGCTTTGGCAACTTCAAATAATGCCTCTGAGCACCCATGGACATCAACCACCCCAACTGACCAGTACAGTGAAGTTGTCATTGTTCACGCATGTGCATTCCAGTCCACTCTCCTTGGCTGCCAGGTGACATCGATGTCGCACAAGCCATTCTCGCTGTATCAACAATGGCTGGACTTTTCCCAGATAGGCAGGTAGTCATCACTATGGTATCACACAGAGTAGTTTCACTGCCCTGAAAATCCTCTGGGCTCTGCTTGTTCATCCTGCCTATTCACCTCAAGCCCTGGCAGCCCCTGATTGTTTTACTGTCTCTGTAGTTCTGCCTTTTCCAGATTGTCACATAGTTGGAACCACACAAATGGAGACTCAGACTGGTCCTTTCACTTAGTAATGTGCATTTCAGTTTCCTGCATGTCCCATGTCCTTCCATGGCTTGGTGGCTCATTCACTTTTATCACTGAGTAACACTCCACTGCCTGAATGAAGCACAGTTTACCCATTCACCGACTGAAGGACATTCCAAGTTTGGGCAATTATGAACAAAGCTGGTATATACATTCATGTGCAGGTTTCTGTGGGCATGCTTTCACCTCCTTTGGGTGAATAACAAGGAGTGTGATTGATGAATTATATTGTAAGAGTATATTTAGTTTTGTAAGAAACTGTTGAACTGTCTTCCACCACGGCTGCACCATTCTGCATTCCCACCAGCGGTGACTGAGAGTCCCGTTGCCTCCACATCCCCGTCAGCGTTCGGTGTTGTCCGTGTGCTGGACTGTGGCCATTCTCATACGTGTGCAGTGGTGTCTCATTGTTTCTTTTAATTTGCCTTTTCCTGGTGACATATGATGTAGGGTGTCTTTTCATGTGCTTGTTTGCCACCTGCATATCTTCTTCAATGAGGTCTCTGTTAGGGTCTTTGGCCCATCTTTAAATTGCGTTGTTCATTTTCTTATTGTTGAGTTTGAAGAGTTCTATGTGTATTTTAAATAACAGTCCTTTATCAGACATGTGTTTTGCAAATGTTCTCCCAGTCTTGCCTTGTCTTTTTATTCTTTTGACAGTGCCTTTCGCGGAGCAGTAACTTTTAATTTTGAAGTCCAGCTTATCAATTCTTTCTTCTATGCATTATGCTTTTAGCATTGTATCTAAAGTCATTGCCAAACCTATGGTCATTTAGACTCTCTCCCGTGTTGTCTTCTAGGAGTTTTCTAGTTTCTCATTTTGCATTTAGGTCTATGATACATTGTGAGTTAATTTCTGTGAAGGTGCGAGGTCTGTGTCTGGATTCATTTTGTCACACGTGGATGTCCAGTAGTGCCAGCGCCATTTCTTGAAAAAACTATCTTTGCTCTATTGTATTGCCTTTGCTCCTTTGTCAAAGATCAATGGACTACAGGTGAGTATTTCTGGGCTCCCTATTCCAGCCCATTGATCTACTTTGCTCTCCCAACAATAACATCCTGTCTTGACTACCTCAGCTGCAGAGTAAGTCTTAAAGTTGGGTAGTATCAGTCCTCTACCTTTGCTCTTCTTCAGTATTGAATTGGCTGTTCTCAGTCTTTTGCCTCTCCCTGTAAACTATAGAATCAGTTTGTCAAGAGCCTCAGAATAACCTTGCTGGGATTTTTATTGGAATTGCCTTGAACCTATAGAGCAAGCTATGAAGAACTGACATCTTGACAGTATTGTCTTTCTGTCCACGAATATGGTATATTTCATTATTTATTTAGTTCTTTGTTTTTTTCATCAAAGCTTTGCATTTTTCCTCATATAGAGCTTATACATGTTTTGTTAGATTTATACTTAAATAGTTCATTTTTGGGGTGCTAATGAAAATGGTATTGTGTTTTTAATTTCAAATTTCACTTGATCATTGCTGGCATATAGGACAACAATTGACATTTGTACATTAATCTTGTATCCTGCAACCTTCCTGTAACTTCCAGGAGGGTTTGTTTGTTTGTTTGTTTTGTCATTTGGATTTTCTACAGAGACACTCATGTCATCCACAAACAGAGAGTTTTAGTTCTCCTTTCCCAATCTCTATACCTTTTATTTCCTTTTCTTATCTTATTGCATTAGGTAAGACTTCTGGTAGGATGTTAGAGGACGTGAGAAGAGAAATCTTTGCCTTCTACCTGACCTCCGTACAAAAGCTTTAGGTTTCTCACCATTAGGTATGATGTTAGTTGCAGCATTTTTGTAGATATTCTTTATCAAGTTGGGGGAGTTCTCTTCTATTTCTAGTTGACTGAGAGTGTATACGTTGTTGGATTTGCCTTGCTAATATTTTGTTGAGGATATTTGCATCTATGTCATGAGAGATATTGGTCTGTAGTTTTCTTATAATGTCTTTTTGTTATTAAAGTAGTGCTGGCCTCATGAAATGAATTAAAAATAATTCCCTCTTTTTCTATCTTCTGAAAGAGATTGTAGAAAATTTGTATAAGTGCTTCCTTAAATGTTTGGTAGACTTCACCAGTGCACCCATCTGGGTCTGGTACTTTCTGGAAGATTATTAATTCTTGATTCAATTTCTTTAATAGACCATTAAAATTGTCTATTTCTTCCTGTGTGAGTTTTGGCAAGGAATTAGTCCCTTTCACCTAGGACACCAAATTTGTGAGCATAGAATTGTTCATAGTATTCTTTTATTTTTACTTTGATGTCTGTGGAATCTGTACTGATGTCTTCTCTCTCATTTCTGATATTAGTGACTTGTATCCTCTCTTTATTCTTCATTATCTTGGCTAGACGTTTATTGATTTTATTGGTCTTTTCAGAGAAGTAGCTTTTGGTTTTGTTGATTTGATCTATTAACTTCCTGTTTTCAACTTCATTGATCTCTGTTCTAATTTTTATGATTTCTTTTCTTTTGCCTACTGTGGATAATTGGCTGTTCTTTTTCTGGCTTCCTAGCACAGGAGCTCAGACATTTGATTTTAGATCTTTTATCTCATCTAATATACACACTCGATGTCGTAAACTTTTCCAGCATTGCTTTCACCGCGCTGCACAACTTCTGGTAAGCTGTGTTTGCATTTTCATTTATCTAAAAATAGTTTAAATTTCTCTTAAAATATCTTCTTTGACCCATGCGTTGTTTAGAAGTATGGCTTTAAATCTCCATGTATCTTGGGATTTTTCTAGTTATCTTTCTGTTATTGATTTCTGTTTAATTCCCTTGTGGACTTAGAGCAGATACTATATGATTTCTACTCTTTTAAATATGTTAAGGTGTGTCCTTGTCCCAGAATGTGGCTTCTCTTGGTGAATGTTCCATGTGAACTTGAGAAGAATATGGGTCCTGCTGTTGTTGGATGAAGTAGTCAGTAGATGTCAAG
Organism: Macrotus californicus; assembly: GCA_007922815.1. Classification (NCBI taxonomy): domain Eukaryota; kingdom Metazoa; phylum Chordata; class Mammalia; order Chiroptera; family Phyllostomidae; genus Macrotus; species Macrotus californicus. The sequence continues at coordinate 37,407 of VMDR010003634.1, forward strand.
TGTATCTAGTTGATGGATGGTGTGGAGTTCAACTGTGACCTTGCTGATTTTCTGCCTGCTGGGAGCTCCATTGTTTTAGCCCATTATTTGAATCACTGTTACCAGTGTGCTGTGTTCCCATGGCTACTATTGTGATTCTCTATTAGTCTTTGGTTGCCAGTGTTTTGACTGTGATGTACTTAGATGTACTTTTCTTTATATTTATTTTGCTTAGGGTTGGCTGAGCTTCTTAAATCTATAAACGTATGCTCTCCACCAAAAGTAAAAAATTATAAGCTGTTATTTCTCTCCCTTCTCAGAGGATAATTAAATGTACACTGACTTTTTAACATTACCTACAGGCCTTTGAGATGCACTTCATTATCTAAATCTTTTTCTGTCTCTATTCTCCTGACTGGATGAGCACATTAAAAAGGGATCCATGACATTGTGAATCTGAGGTCCTGTGAATGAGGGCCTGTCCTGAGACTGGGGATCAGAAAATACAGGAAATCCACCCCGTGCCATCCCTTCTTCCAGTGTCTTCTCCCGACTCCCAGTCTGCCTGATTTGGGTCACTACCCAGTGCCCTCATGGAGGTCACCTGCCATCTGAGTTATTGTTGTCATCTGGGACAGGGATGGACAGAGTAGGAGCTGCCTGGACAAGACTAGAAGCAGAGCCTGCTGAATTTCTTCTTTTGTTCACAAGATCACAACAAAAATATTTTAAAATATTACGGTAAAACGAGCAGGGGGAAAAAAAACCAGCCACGGTCTGAAATCGCTCAGAGAAGAACCACGTTCCCTGATCAAATCTTTCGTAAGTCCACATTCCAGTTTCTTCAGATGCAAATGAACAGCTCACATTTTATTTTTAATGTTGAAAACAGTTTACTGATTTATAGTTAGACTGACAACTAAGCCATCTTTGTACTGACGACAGTAAAGACCTTTCTGTAGCTCAAGCGGCGGTGGCGGGCAGACTCCCTTGGGCGCTGTCACATCCACTCAGGGCTCAGCATTCCCAGGGAGGCCACGGCTGGGACAGGAAAGGGCATTTGGTAGTCACCCGGCTTTGTGGCCTCATGTGCCCTGTTGGGATAGATGGAATCTGTCTGGTTATTTTCCACATTCCTTTGGCTGGGTGTTAAATTCACTTAAAAAAGAAAAAGAAGAAGAAGAAAAACCCCGAAGCTGAACATTCCCACCTTCAGCATCACGATGTTCACCCCAGAGCCCAGGCCCCGTAGGTCACAGAGGTCGACATTCTGGCCCCTGCCTGCTTCTTGTGGCCTCACCAGCATGGCACAGAGCCTGCACTGCCCTCCCCCGGGTCTCACCTCCTTTCTAATCAAAGGGGCGGTGTCTACTTCCGAGAAGTACAGCGTTGCAGTCATGCTCAGGGATGCGGAAAAGGATTTTGCAACTGGCTTTGGGTTGACCAGGAGTCTCAGGGGAGGAGATGACCCTCAAAGAACCTTTGAGCACTTCCACCTGCCAGAGGCCAGCGTGTTAGCTTCCCACAGGGGGGTTGGGGTGGTCCTGGCATGCAGGGTCCCTGACCTCTAAACCAGGCAGAGAGAGAGGCAGTTAAACAGGCGATCTCACATGACCTGCTAAGTCAGCTCACACACATTACATAGTGCTGCCCTCACCGACAAAGGTCTCCCAGACACTATCACGTGATGAGACATGCAAAGGCCATCGGCCAGCTAACGGCTTCCTTTTCCGGCTGGAACAATCCCTGTGGACGCAGAAATGTGTCTAGACGGTAACGAGGCCTCGGGTCCACCTTACTTGACCTGTGTCCCCCTTACCTTACCAAGGGCTACCTATAAAATTGCTCAGGTGGGGCTTCTGGTTACATGAATGAAATAGTCTGGTTGAAAGGATCAACTTGAAAAGTTATTTGTTGTACCTTTACTTTTCTTTAGATTTTCTTAATCTTTTTAGATTTTTACAATCTTTTTTTTTTTTAAGATTTTATTTATCTATTTTTAGACAGAGGGGAAAGGAGGGAGAAAGAGAGAGAAACAGCAATGTGTGGTTGCCTCTCACATGCCCCCTTCTGGGGACCTGGCCCACAACCCAGGCATGCGACCTCACCGGGAATCGAACCAGTGACCCTCTGGTTTGTAGGCCAATGCTCAATCCACTGAGCCACACCAGCCAGAGCTAGATTTTTACAATCATTTTATTGTAACATAACACACAGAGTAATAGAACCACCCAAAACAAGCACAGCTGAATGAACTGTCAAGTGAGCACCGATGACGTAGAGTGTGGCCGACTCCCAGAGGCCCCCACAGGCTCCACCTACTTCCTCCCTCAGTAGCCATGACCCTGACATTCACAGTTATCACTTCCTGCACCTGTCTAATGTATCCACCAGTGATAGGCTAGACACCGCAGTTGGGTCTTGCCTGCACTGCTTTATAACGTGGTATGCCTTCTAGGCCTCTTTGAGCCCACAGGACCTCCCTCCATCCCCATCTTGTCCTTCCTGAACTGATCAACCTGCAGAGGCCCCGCAGCCGAGGGTGCCCTCGTGGTGCTGTTCAGCATGCCTCTCTGTCTCCTGAGCGTGGGCAGGTGAATCAGGAACAAGAAGAGACTCAGGTCCGTCCCTTTGCCAGGAGTCCAGGAAGCAGGGCAGGCTGGGTTTCTCTGGGATGCCAGCAGCCATTGACTCTTAATCCGTCTTTGAATTCATTGGGTTTACAGAGCAGTGATAGTCTCGCTTCGTTATTCCTTTTCCACTTGTTAGTTGTAATACCATCCTTAAGAGACACTTCTCTCTACTAGTATCTGGTTGCGCAATGACTTTTTCCTCCACTTACCAGTTTTCAAGAAATAAACTGGTACCCTATCCCTCTTACAATGATGCGTTCCCGTTATTAGTACCGTTATGAATGTGTGGCATTATTTGATGGGTTTTAGACTATTGCCATGTTCATTATTGAAGCTCAAGTTGTTCTAATAAGAACCTCTTCAAATGGGCTCCTAACTCCGTTTTTACAGTGCGGTTTTTAGTTTCTTTTACATTTGTAGACAAGTTGCAAAGCCAGCACAAAGAGTGTCCACAGGCCCTACGCCCAGCCCCCCAGAGTGAAGGTTTGGCTGTGGCACATTCGTCACAACCAATAAGAAGTATCGTTACACTAAGCTCAGGCATTCCTTAGATTTCCTCAGCTTTTACTTAATGTTTGTTTGTTTGTTTGTTTGTTTTGTCCCAGGACATCACCCTGCATTTTGTCATTATGTCTTCTGAGGTTCCTCTTGCTGTGACACTTTCTCAGACTGTTCTGGTTTAAATGACGTTGACAGCTGAGGGAGCGCTGGGCAGGCATCATGTAGAGAGGGCCCATCAGCGCGGGTTTGTCTGCTGTCCCCCTGCGTCCTTCTGGCGGGATCCTGTGGGTATCTTCGTGTCTGCTCGGAAAAGCCCTCCCTCTTCACTCTTCCCTGTCAAACTTGACTTAGGTATGTGTGGGCCTCCCTTCTTTCTTTTACAAATATAGACTGTTTCACCCCAAAGAAATTCAACCAGCATCCAATGGGATTGCATGACATTCATAGATCATTTTGCAGAGAATAGAGAGCATTATGGCATTAAATATTCCACCCAGGAGCATATGGTAACTCCATTTAATCACATCTTTTATTAATAAATTAAAATGTTTTTCTTCTGAGAAGCCTTGTGTACTCTTTGCCGGGGCAAATCCTAGAGTAGTTGTAATTTTTGCTGCTATTTGAATGGGACCTTTTACCTCGTATTTTCTAGTTGATCACTTACTCCCTAGTGTACTTTCTAGTTTATTCGCGGAGAGAATTCTGCTGAGCTTGCAAGTTGGTCTCGAACCTGGTGACGGTGCCGCATTCTGAGCTCTAACAGTCGTGTGTCTGTTCCGTCGGCTTCCCGCCGCAGATGGCGCGTCACGTGTAGTCAAGAGTTTCATTTTCCCCCATTCTGATCCCTCTGTACCTTATTTCCTTTTCTGTCTTCAGGTGTGAGCCAGGACTCACCCATGGTACACGGAAATGGCAAAACTGGGCATCCCTGGGTTTTCCCCTCACCCCTCAGGCTGAAAGGGAAGGTGTTCCCTCGTGTAATGTTTGCTGCAGGTACTTGAAAGGTATACTTGATCAGGTTAAGGAAGTCTTTTTGTTTCCAGTTCCAGCCCCACCTGTTGGCCTCCACCCCTGGCCTGGGTCAGCGCCTGTGCCTTTGACTCCTAAGGTTTAGCCCCAGTGGTAGAGTGGGTGAGAGGAATCTGGAAACAAAGGCCGGATTCAGATGGCTTTTCCCAATTTTATCTTCCCACAGCTTTGTCCCCTCCACCCCCAGACTGTAGTCACCGCAATGGCGTTCCCCCCCCTCCCCCCCCCCATGCATGCACATACCCCATGTGTGCACACATGACCACATGCACACACCAATGTGCACACACAAATTCACCATCAGCCTTCTGACCCACTGGGGCCTGGACTATGCTGAGGCAAAGGCCCAAAATGTCAAGAGGCACCCAAAACTCAGGAATCATGATAAATAATATCTTAACGTAATATTTCACAAGAGAAAACTGGAGATAAAGAACCCCTGAAGAACAAAACATCAACATAGTGGACGAAAGCAGGAGCCGTGTTTACTGACCCCCGGGCCTCAGGCCCCAGTCGGGCACCGGGCCCTGCCGGGCTCCCGGCTTCTCCACTGTGCATTTCTAGGTGACAAAACATTCCTGTGACAGTCCCCCAGGGCTGGATGGGACAGCAGCCAGCAGCAGCCTGGGCCAGTCCAACATCTTGGCAGAGCTCAGAGCCTGGTTTAATTCTCCTGCTTTCTTTCTCCTAAAGTGGATTTCTGGGAAAGGGGACAAGAAGGGTATGAAGGGGGGGCTATTGTTCCTTCTCCGTCACCCCAGAAGACCCATTCTGAATCGGCTGTGGCAGCCTCCCGGAGGCGACTCAACAGTCACCACAAAACTTCACCAGCACAAATGGTTCTGCCATTGGTGAGATTCCGAACTCACCGTGGCCAAGGGAGTTTTCAATTACTTATAATTTGGTTATTTTTTTTCCCTCTTTCTTCCCAGAATCCCCGGGTTGAGGTTGCAGGGGGTGGGGTGGGTGAGGGAGTTCTCAGAGAAGACCAGACAAACGAGAAATTTCAACTTTTAAGTCTTGGCTGTTTTTTATTGATCTGTAGGCAAAAACAAAACCCTTGAAGACGCTTTTAAAGTGCAAGCAAGGAATTCATCACCTTACGTCCATTTAAAAATGAAGAAAAGTAATTTGGTTAAACTCTAAAATGTGAATTCAGACAGAAAACTGCAGGCTGAAAACAAACATTTGTGGAGCCTTGACATCAGAGTGCCTGTGTGAGGGGTGTTTCCACCTTAATCACCACCTTCCCACGCACAAATACAGAGGCCTCTGTCCCAGGTGCAGGACACACGCCACAGGCACACACTCCCAGTGCCTTCGCCATAAAGACAAGAATCTGGCAGCTCCCAGAAGCCATCTCTGGCTACTGTGCTCTCAGCCACCTGAGCACCCACTGTGTACCAGGCACAAGATGGGCTCTCACCCTTTTTCCCAAATAAAGTCTTAGCCCAAGAAATCAGCTCAGAGGGAGAGCTCTCGGGGTGTCCTCCTCCCTCACCTAAAGGCCTGGCCCTTGCGTCACCTGTCCCCTCTGGAGCCTTGGGAAGCGCCCATGGATACCGCATGGGAAGGCAGCCCTGCAGGGGTGGGGGCAGGGGTCGACGAGCCTCCAGGAAGGCATGCACACTGTGGGTATGGCTACAGAGCAGGGCACACGCCCCTGCTGCCTCCTCCTCCCCCCCCATTAGCTGCAGCGTTGCTATTACATTTTCTAGGTGTTTACTACTTACATCCCTTTTTATGTTAAGGAGTACAGCGCTCTGCTTCGCATTTCAGGTTCGGAGCTGCCGGCAGCATCCTTATTGTTCTAAGCTTGGTCACACTTCTGCAGCAAAGAGATGAAAGGCAGCGCTGTCCTGTGCCCACAACACACGTGGGTGTTTTTAGAGTGAGTGTGGAACTCAGGCCCAGAGGGAGCGTGTGCGTCAAGGAGAGGCAGATGCCCCACTCCTGTCAGTCCCCCCTGGAGTGACTCTGAGGTATGAACACCTCCTGCCCAGTGAGTCACCAATGCAGATGTGACCCTTGCCTTAAGACTGTGGCTGAGGTAGAATCTGGAGGTGACTCAAGAAGTGCGGCCAGGCTGCCACCCATGATGGAGAGCAGAGCAAGCCTCACATTTAGTCAGGTCCTCGCTCAAATCGACCACCTGTCACAGAACCTTCCTGGTTAGTTCCCTGGGCCAGAAAGGTTACTTCCCCTGTAGCTTCTCCAGCCAGCACAGAAAAGGGATTTACAATTTAATTATTTTTTAAGTACCTCAGGCCCAAATGATCTGATCTGGGTTTGCCTCCAAAAGTAAGGCTTGCGTCCCTGCTGTCCTAATTTCTGTTGTCACAGAAAGGGCTGTGACTCTCACTTCAGACCATGACCTTGGGAAGTGCATGTCTCTTCATGCTCTGATTTGAGTCATGACATGGCCATATGTCATTGGAGGCAGACACCTGAGCCTGGAGCACAGGCAGGCTCTGTCACCTCCTAGCTCTGCAGACTGTTGCCACACCGAGTACGCTTCTTATTTGGATGTCGACGCACTTGGACAAGTCGCATCTATCTCAGAGTTTCTAGTCACATTTCTTTCTTCTTGATGACAGAAATATGTCCCCAGCCAGCTCATTTTGTTTCTTAATTATTGTGTTGTTGAAAGGACCCTGCCTGCGTGAGGAGACGTCGCTGGGAGCCCCTGACTCCTCTCACGTGGGTGTTGCCACCAGGACCTGGGCCACATCCAGTGACCTGGATCCCTCTCTGTGCCCTTGTTCTTGGGCTGGGCCACTTCTGCTCAGGTCCCGTGTCTTCCTTTTTCTTTCAAATTTTGTTTGAAGTCGGATGGGAGTGCGTCTGAGCCTTTGCACCTCTGCACCTGTCTCTGGGTTGCTGTGGGTCTTGGTAGCCTGTTGGGCTGCAAACAGAATCTAGGTTCTAAATCCCTACTCATCAGAAGCCCGAAGGCCCTTCCATGGAAATCTAACGTCCTCGATGCTGACGCCAGCATGGCCCTTTCTTTGTAGGCAGCTCGTCCTTTCTCTTGCCAGGCTTCAGTCTTCTTGTGCTGCATGTGCCAAAATTTCCCAGGTGTGTTTGGCGCGGGTGTTCTGTCCTCACTCTGCTCAGGACGCGGTGGGCCCTCCGTCTGGTGGCCTTTCTTCAACTTGGGGAAATTTTCTTCTATTAATTCTTTTAGTATTTTCTCCCCTGGATTTCCTGTTTGCTCATTCTGAAACTTCTACCAAGGAGTTTTCTGAGTACCTGAATTAAACCTCCCCACCTATTCATTTTTCCTCCATTTGGCCACATCTCTGTTTATTTTCTCTGCATTTTAGAAAATTTGTTCCTCTTTCTCTTCCAGCCTGTCCACTGACTTTTTACTTTGAAAATCCCGTTTCAAATTCAAATCCATGTATAAGCGGATTCAGGCAATTCAACTCTAGTTATGACGTGGGGATCGTGTGATGATCTCTACTGGGTTTTTTAAAGAAATTAAATCTCTAAAAATATAAAACAAGTGGAAAATATCATTTGTAAATATTAAATGACATAAAAATGCATTATTTCAAGAGAGTTTAAAGTGCAGTATTTTGACTATTCGTTCCCACTGGGGAATGTTCTGAGGACTCAGAGAGTCAGGTAGACACCTTAGCTTGCCTTTGGTGTCACGTTGCTGTTTGTGTCATCGGTGCTGTCACTTTGAAACTATTGCAGATAAACTGTAGGAGTGAGCAAATGAGAAATTAAGTCACTGCTGTTAATAGCCGAGACTTCCAACACAAGACTAGAGAGGCACCCTTAGATACCCATATAAAATCAATGAAATGAAAGGTAATAAAACCTCTTTATAGTGAATCTGAATAAATAGTATCAAGGACTCTTGCTTTCTTTCTCTTAAAATAGGCCCATTTCCTAAATCGGTCTCCACTGAAACAGTGCAAGCCAATGGTGATCTAGTAGCAACAGGCACACCGAGCATCCGAACCGTGCGAGCACCCAAATCCTGGTCTCTGAAGACCACTTCTTCATCTGAGAAGCCAGGACTTAGAGAAATGTCTGTCTCAGGCTTGGAACAGGAAACAGATCCGATGAGCCTGGCAGAGAACAAGGGCAGGGCTCGGGGCCTGCAGGGGAGCTTGCAGCATGGCATCCGACCCAGGCAGGGCAGGTGGGCTACAGCTGAGACTGGGAACCCAAGGGTGCACCATGTGCCAGACAGGGTGAAGGTCTCACACCCTCTGGGGACCCTGATACAGGGTGCAAGTTGAGGAAAGTGCCTTCTATCTCCAACCACCATTAGTCTGGGAGACAGAGCCTGTCCCCACAGCTCTAGTTGTGTGACTCTCCAGGCAGGAGTGCGGGGTGGGGGCAGGGCACTGCATTTCCTGTCAACTTGTCCTCACAGGGCCTTCCCACCTCAGAAGGGTTAAGATCCGGGCAGGTGTGTGACTGAAACCAAGACTCCAGCTCAAGGGCTGACTCTCTCCCCTGGGCTCCGTTCAGAAGCAGCGGACACTGCAACGCTAACCACGAACTTGTGGTGAATGAAGACAACCTGGGCCACTCCAGCATATGCAGGAGCAGCTATGTGTGGGGTCTGGGTGTGACTCAGAAGCACCCTGATCCCAGCTCAGCGGCTAATGACAGCAGGAGCCCGGGCACAGGGGTAGGAGAGCCAGGCTGAGGCCAAGGCTGCCAGCTCGGCTCCATCCAGGCTGGAATCCTGCCCTGAGGGAAGCGCTCCTCTGAAGTGCCCCTCTGCACTCTGTGACCCCCGAAGATACACAAGGGTCCAGAGAGGCTGCGGGCTGCCTGCTCAGCTGCCTGCACAAGAGGGTGGTTTCTGGTCTACAACCCATTGTCCTGGAGTGGGGGGTGGTCACCAGTCACAGAGCGGCCCCTCCAGTGTGGAACCTGGGGAGTGGCCTGCCTTCCAGTCCCGGCAGAGCCTGGTTCCTCCTGGCCCGTGGTGGGGGCTCTGGGCCCACGGGAAGCTGAGCACGGGCAGCTTGTGTTCCCCACGTGGAGCGGCAAACCCCTCTTTAGACAGGAACGCTCCAGGACTGGCGTGGGGTCAAGGGACATAGTTCTCATCTTAAAGTTGGCCCATCTTAAAAAATCCAAATCCTATCAAGCATCACATTCCTGAAGCTAAAAATAAAAGTGCAGCCCGACATTTCTTAAGACACAAACGTCCTGGCCAAGAACTTTCGGGGCCGCAAATCTCACTGCAGAGCAAGACTCAGACAGGAAAATAAATCACCGTGCTCCCCAACAGATGTGCAGGACAGCCCTTTGCTGCCACTGACCTCCTGTGAACTCTGCCTGTCCCCTCACACATCTGCAGCCATGGCGAGTCCTCAGACAGGCCACACCACGTCGGCAAGCAGGTCTCTGTGCTCGGGCATCAGTTGGGCCTGGCTCGACCAGAGTCCCCCTCGCCCCCCTGCAGGCCTGACTTCGGCCTCACCATGGGGGCCTCAAGGACGCCCCAGGTCCTAGAACAAGTCCCCCCTCACAGTGCGCTGCAAAAACTCACAGTAGCAGGAGGAATAGTGGACAGCCTTCTGGCCCATGATGGGGCTGCTTCTGGCTTTACGTCCTCCTGGCCCTCCCCAGCTCTCACCGGAATCAGCCAAAGGTCCATGGGAAGCAGGAAGTGCGTCTCCCATGGAAGACATTACTCAGAGTTTCTAGAACAAACGCACCACCCAGCGTGATGGAGAGAGCATGCTGACCGCATAACTCCTTGCATGTGGTGATGTGGAAGGGGAGGGCACCCAGGTTCACCCCAGGTAGGGGGAGACAAGAAGAGGGGGCAGCAAGGGACTTCCCAGACAGTCCTGGCTCCTTCCCTGGCTTGGCAGGTATGGGGAATGTCATCCCACAGGGGGGCCAAGGCCAACCCCGACCACTGCTGCTCTGAGTCGTGTCCCCCATGAGACAAGACCAGCCAACAATGGAGCCTGAAGGATCTGACACCCCAACTCCAGCACCAGTCACAGAATCTGCTTGAGCCACCCCCTCAGGAAGGGAGGAGTGGGAACCCACATATGGAAGAGAAGGTGGCCTATCCGGGGAGGTAGGAGCAGGACCTCTGACTCGGCCCTCCAGGGCATGGGAGCAGGGCTCTGAAACCCACCTGTGCACCTGACGCATCTCAAAGGGAGCTCATGTCTAGAATGTGCCTGCTGACGGCTGCGGGCAGTGATCACTCCGAGGGGAGGACAGGGCCTTGAAGAGAAGGGCTTGTCCCCTCTGAAATGCAGTGGGAATAACTCAGGGCAGCTTGGCTACCGCAGAAAAACAAGCCCAGGAATTTGAAGACATTCAGAAATCCTCCCAGGACTCAAAAGACAGATGTAAAAAGATGAATGTGACAAGGGACCAAGGGACCAAGAGACCCGGAGACGAGCCAGGATGCAGGCACACGCTGTGGCGTGTGCAAACAGGGCAGGCAGAGAGGGAGAAAACCAGAGATGGAGGACCCTCCCTCGAACTTAGAGACAGACGGACGTCTTCAGGGTGGAAGGGCTGCTGTGAACGGAAGAACTGATTTTAAAAAATGACAGAGAGGAAGAGACAAAGAAAGAGAGACCGAGGCAGACACAGAGGGAGACAGAGGAAGAGAGGGAGAGAGAATGTCTTATTTTAAAGGATACAGAATAAAGAAACACCAGAAGCATGTCGCTGGTGATGAGGGATCAATCTGCGGGGGGGTCATGCCCCGCTTGCCTCTGGGCCTCTGCACAGCAGCACCAGCAGACCTGGGGGGAAGGCACGGCGCTTCCCTGGGCCCCCACAGTGTGTTTGCATATGTGCCTGATGAGGATACACCCCGAGATGAACTTCTGTAGGAGGTGGAGGGGGGGCGGGTCCAGTTGCTTCCCCAAGAAGATGGACTCAGTGTCCCAGGAGGGAGGCACAAAGCCACCGTCAGCTCCTTGGAAGGACTGGGGAGAACCTCCACCCCCGCCTGACATCCATCACCTTCCAGCTCTGTTTATTAAAGGTTCTGCTCTAGAGAAATTCCAAATTCTTAGGCAATCAAATAGGTCCCACTAGTTTTATGACGTTTGGCTGTGGGGCCACGTGGAAGCCCTTCTCCGCTGCACGATCTTGCACCGTTACCCTAACGGGTTCTAATGGTCCGTGGTTTCAGTTGCGTGTTCAGACACTTAAATGTCAGACTCATTTGGGGCCTGGCACCCGTGAGCTCTCACCTTCTCTGAGAGACGCATGCGAACTGCTTTCTGCTTGTTGGTCATTTGGATCCTTACAGGGCCCCCGGCAGCAACCCCAGGGGACAGCTGCATGGTGTGGGAGGCTGGGGTGCCTATGGGGTACAGGGTCCATGGATCAGAGCAAGCTGGAGCTAAAGGAGAACAGGGATTGAGAGTGTTGGCTTGGTCACCGGTGAGGCCCATCCCTTGGACTGTGATCAGGGGGCCAGGCACACTCAGGGGCGGTGGGAGCCCATATAAGCTCAAAGAGGAGAGCATGTGGGGACCCTGAGTGAGCAGAAAAGTGTCACAAACAGGCCTGAAGACAGGGCTCCAGCCAAGGGGTGGAACACACCCTGCGAAGGAAGGAGCAGTGTGGGGGGTTCTCCTCTGAGGGAAGGCCGGTGCCCAGAGCTTTCTGGGCATGGTCACATCTATGGATCCTGGATCCAGCCACGGAGGGGGATAGGCTCCCCGGGGTCCTGCTGAGGGCAAACCTGAAGTGTTCTTTGCATTTCTTCCTGTCAGAGCCCTCAGGCTCTGCCAGGGCCCTGCAGCCCAAGTTCAGGCCGCTGTGCACACGCACCTGCCTGATTACCACAGGGCTGGCTATGAAAGGGACTAGGGTCATCTCTTGTCCCCGTTAACTACTGACCCTACTAAGCTGCTCAGAGATAGGGTCTCAATGTCTGAGCCCGAACACAAGTTTCCCAAGAATGGGCACCTCAGTCTTCTTTGAGACTAGTTCTAATGTCTCCTGGTGAGTTCCAGAGGGGTTCATGGACCCACGAGAGGCCTTTCATGGTGGGGTCTCAGGTATCATCTGTCACTGCAGCCCTTCCCCAGAAAGGCCATGCTGACGTCATTTGGGATAGAAAGGGGAAGGACAAGGGTACAAGGTAACCCTGGAGGAGCCAAGGCGGGGATGACAGCATTGGGCAAATAAACAGGGAGCTGCAGTAATTGACCTTCAGCAGTGGCCCCAGACCCCGCCAGGTGGAGGAGGGATAGTGGGGACGTGCAGAGATGCACTCCCTCCCGGCTCCGGCTCCAGCTCCCACCAGGAGCGCTCGCCTCGGAGCATCTCTTGGGCTATAAATACATATGTGAGTCAGAGGAGCAGCCGCTTCCAGCCGGGCAGCAGGCCTCTCCCAGCAGCGGCGTCACAGCCTGTGTGAGGGTCCAGGTCCCTTTGCTAGCCGGCGCGGCCTACTTTCCAGTTTCGACGGAGAATAATTAACAAAAGAAGGACTTCTGTCTCTCTGCCTGACCCTCACTGGGCTGGGGAGGCCAAGTGCATGTCCTGTGCCCTGGCTGGAGCTAAGAGAACCCCAGAGGGGTCATCAGGGCAGGGCGGTGCTTCAGAGTGCGGGCTGGCTCCCTGGGGACTCTGCAGGTAGCTGTGGGACCCCCTCCTGCAGAGGGCCTCAGTGTCAGTCTCTATCACTTCTGCCCCACTTCCTTCCTCCAGATATTAAGTCCTTCCATCGAAAACCAACGGAGTCTTGATGCATCCTGGTCCCGCTGTCAGGAGCCCATCTAACACTGGAGTACGGCTGGGCATTTCAGGGCAGGCAGGGGCCAAGACCCCAGACTGGCCTGGATGGAGCTGGCCCTGGCCCCCCATTCACCCCACCCCTCCCTGTCTTTCCTTCCTCTCCCACCTTCCTCCAGGCTCTAGCAACCCAATGGAGCTCCAATGTCCAGTCACAGGGACTGGTTCCATGGAGACCCTGACCTCTGACCTCTGGCCCTTGACCTCCAAGACAGCTGATAAGTAGGAAGTGGGCAGAGCCTGGTTTTCAGGCCCCACAGCCTTCGGGGTCTCAGGCAGTGGGAACCCTGGGTTTCATGGCCTCTTGCTCCTGCATTCACGTGAGCAACTTGCAGAACTTAGCAAACACTTCAGCGCCCCATCTGTCAGGTGCCCCAGGTCTTAAGGGTTTGGAGAAACGGCTATTTTCCTGTCCACACCTCTCCCTGGGTCCCCTCCCCACAACCTTGCAAGTGCATCCGTGTAGATGAAACCCTAAATCCCAGACAGAATTTTAAGTTAATTGGGACTCTGTGTATATAATCATGTGCATGCTGTGAGCTGACAGTGGGGAAAGCATCAGAAAATAAAAATAAAATAACATAAGATAAAGTAAAATAAAATGAAATGCTAGCGGGATCTCTTACATGCTCACAATGTCCTACATTCTGCACAGCCGACCCCATCACTCACGAGCAGTTGCCCACGCCCTGCCCACCCCCTCTGCTGGGTCCTCCTTGCTGCCTCTCCCCTGGACGAGGGACACCTGCCACAGGCAGCCCCCACACCTCCAACCAGATTTCCTCTTCCACCCTCCAGACGACACCCCATGCTTGTCGAACGGGTGTGACCCCGGGTCTCCTGATGTGGCTTCTGCTGCTGTGTGGCCAAGGGCCCGTGAGCTGCTCAGAAGTGCAGCCTCCACCCCCCAGGACCAGAGCCAGAACCTGCATTTTCACAGGGCTCCAGCCACTCACACGCTCGCTAAATCATGCAGGTTTCAGCAGTTCACCTATCCCAACTCCAGGAATGCTTACCTCTTCTCGGTGGTGGGAAAGAAACATTTAGGGAGAGGCAGAAGCACCTGCCATAGCTTGGGAGGATGCCCTTTATAATTCCAAAGCTTTGCTAGTTTCTGAACATGAAGTTGCACAGTGCTTACCATCGCTGACTCCATCCACGTCTCGTGACTACACCGGGAGGGGCATGATCTGTCCCTGGTTACACCTTCGCCCTTGAGTTTGCCCTTTGCTCATTTAAACTGTTTCAAATGGGGCAACAGCTGCCAGGCCTGCGGAAGCCCACCACCCGCTCCCTGGGCTGGCTCACGAGGAAGATGAGACACAGAAGCAGAGCACTGGCGCCACGGGAGGTGACGTGGGGTGAGGCCAGGTTGGGGCCAGAGCCTCTGTGGGAACAGGCAACTTCAAACAAAGGGCTCAGCTCCCCCAAAGCAAGTCAGGTGAAGTGACCAGCTGCAGGCCCTGCAGGGCCCTGAGCAGAGGAGCCGCTTATTAAATGCTGGCTTGCTGGGGGGAGGGGCCTTGCATACTGGGGATTTGGGATGATGGCCACTCAACCAGGAAGAATTTGCTGCCCCAGGGCATGCTGAATGCCACCTTTGTCAGGCGACACCATCTCATTAGTTCCATTTTCTGAGCTGTCACATGCAGCAGTTTCTGCCTGTCTGGGGCCTCATTACACTCCTGGGGAGAGAGGGAGGCCGGGTGAACTCCCCTCCTAGGCACATGCTCAAATGTGTCCATTCAGGGGGTGGGGCTGGGGGCCCCATGGCCAGGTTGTACCTGAGATGAGGGGCTATCACACTGGTTCTTGGGGACATGAGCTGCGTCCTTGGTCAGGGACCACACACAGCTTGGCCTTAACGAGGTTGGGGGGAAGCAGGCAACCCTGGACTCTGTTTTCAATATTAAGTCCTAGAATGGGGACGTTGGCACTTTCCGCAACACTGCGTGCCCAAGAGCTGTGGAGGGTCCACACTGCCCCTCAGCGAGTGCGGGGCCTCTTCCCTCCAGACCCTGGGCCAGGCCTGGAGGCGGGTGGGCAGCAGCCAGAGACAGGACCCTGCGCTGGGCTGTGGGACTCCCGTTCGCTCCACCTCTACACGTCTGCTCTTATTCTAATGTCCTGAGCTTTGAGACCTCACGTGTGCACCCTCCTTCTCTGTGGGGGTGGTGGGGCTGCAGCACCTCCCACAGGGGCTGGGAGGGGGCAGCTGGACTCACGAAGATAGCCAGCCAGCCAGCAGGCCATCAAAAGCTCACCGCCTCGTTCACGAGCCTGGACCAAGCAGGATGCGGGGCCCTTAGGCCCCTGTCAGATCCAACCTGCACCAGATTCCAGCCCTGTGCTTGTCAGGGCCTGCTACAGAGCCCCTCCTCCGGAGCACCCCGCCCATTGCCACGCCGGCCCCATCCTTAACCGGGACACCTGCCCCTCAGCCGTGGCCCATGGGCTCCCAGGGCAGACACCCTTGCTGCTGGGCCTGCAGTGCGGCAGACGGTCCTTCTACAAAAAGGTGGCTGAGGCCCATGTATCATAGCTTCCGGGTCTTGCCCCCTCTGCCGGCCCCTTCCACCTCTGAGCGTCCCCATGTCCCCATGCTGCTTCTCAGTCCCCTCTACTCTGCTGCAGCAGGCATAGCCCCCATGTTCTCACTGCTTAAATGCAATGCCAGCGCTCCAGTGCAGTGTGGGGTTCGTTTGTCTGGCAGGTGCTTACCACAGTCCAGAGTGTGACAGACCCCTAAGACCTCTGGTTTGGACCCCTCTGACGGGTGCTGTCTGGCCTCAGTGGGACCTACAGCTGGTACCCGGGCTCTGAGGGCACCTCCTAGGCCCTGGTCTGCACAGTCAGGTTGCTCCTGAGCGCTCGAGCTAAAAATACAATTGCTGAAGATGTGACAAAACACAACCGTGCTCCGCAAATGTGCTGAAAGCCTCCAGACAATACACAGTCCGGCGGCAAAACAGCTGGCCCAGCGTCTGCTCTTTCCGTGACATTGAAATGGGAGAGGTCACGCTGCGACTTGCATCCTGAGTCAGAGTTGTGACCTATCATCTCTATCACCCCCTGGCCTCCTTCCCTGGTCCAGCACAGGGGCTGGTGGCTGGACAGGCTGTGGATGGCGGTGGCATGGCATAGCTACTGGGGGAAGGGGGATGACCTCTGGTCCTGGCCTGGGCCACCAGTCTGCCCCCTGCCTGGGCTTTCCCCTTAGTTCAGAGCGATTGTCCCTGGGCCCCTGGGCTCATTCTCCATGTGCTCTGGACTCCAGAATCCAGGTGACAGGTAAGTCTGACAATATACTCTGGCCAGAGGGGTGGGACTGGTCAATATACCTCTTGAGTAATGCTCAGCCAGAGCAGACATACTTCCTTTTCATGTAGCTTTCTCTGGTTGGCTGGAATACAGATACGATGGCCAGCACTTGGGCAGCCATCTGAGACTATGAGTTACCAGTTTTATCTTGGTGGATGGATAGACATCACATGTATTGTCCTAGATAGTCTACTTTTTAGGTTTAATTGTACACATGTGTTACTTTCTTTCCTGATTATCATGTACTCTTCACATTTTCCATGTTTTTGTTTCGGCTGAATTAGAGAGAATTTCTTCAGATCTACCCTCCATTTCACTAGTTCTTTCTTTAACCGTGTCTAACTGCAATTAGATCGATCCACTGATTACTGAATCTTTATTGTTTTAATTTTATTTTTAATCTGTGGAGCTTTATCTCCATGTATTTTTTTTTTCATTTCCAGAAATTCTATGTGGTCTTTCTCAGTTTGGCTCAATCACTATTTTTGTAGTCACACACTCTATTCATATGTTAAATCCCTTTTAATTGAATGCAGCGCACCTAGCTTACTGCGTGTTGTCCTGAAAACCCCATAATCAGAGTGTTTGTGCGTCACATTCTGTTGCCTGTGTGCTGTATGGCTTTTTACTACGATTTCATGTGTCTCGAACTCTTACCTGTGGGAGCCCCTTGAGGTTGGATTGAGGTTGGGCTCTCCCACAATCACTACTTACCTGAAACCACTTCAATTGCACTTCTGGGCTTTGGACCCTTAGGTACTGTAATTTGGGATGCCCCTCTCATGAGGGCCAGCTGGTGGTCACAAAACTCAAGAGACATTTTCTCCTCCACTCAATGCCAAAAGTAGAGACAAACATTCCCCTGGGTGGCAGGGTTTGGGGAGCTGCTCTAATTCACCTTTGTGTGGAGGCTGTGGACCCTTGTGTGGCAAGGGTCTCCCATGAGCCTGCCCTCCTCCAGTTGGCCTTGAGCTGTGTCATCTTCCAGCTGGGCCTCTGAGCCAAGCTCAATTCAAATTTGCCATCCAGCAAATGTCCCCCCAGCACAGCGCATGAACCAGCTCCCCTGGTTCCTATGCACACTCCAGGTTCAGCCTGTAAGTGCTCATTCCTCACCTGCCAGCTCATGCCAGCGTCTGAGAAAACACCGCTCATGTTTTATTCAGCACTTTTGCTTCCAGTGGGAGTGATGGGCAGGGAACCAAGTCCCCAGATCTGCCAGAAATAGCAGTCCTCTCTGTGTGTTTAAGATTCCTGGTGCTAGAAGGGCTCCCCTGCCTGGACCTGGGGTGGGTGAGGGGGGGTGGGGAGATGCCTCTGCTGCGCGCAGACAACCTGCACACCAGCGCCTGGGTGGGGCTGGCAGGATCAAGGTTGCTCCAAGGAGAAGCGCTCTTTGTGGTTGCCACATAAGAAGGTGGAGAGGCCTCTGACACAGGGTGCATGCACAGTGCAAGGCCAGCTTTGCTTCATAAAATGTCCATATTGCTTGCCATGTGGGTGTTTTTGTCCTTGTTTCCACCTCACAACATTTGGGTGGCCTGGCCTTGGGTCCCCAACAGGCTGCATTCCTGCTGCTGGGTCCCCGCTCCGTGAGGAACAGATGCTCACCCAGCCTCGGCCTCTCTGTTCCCAGACAGCCGTGAGTCATGAAATGACCTTGCATCATCAGCAAAGGCAACTGGACAAAAAGCCCCTGTGTTGGGCCGAAGTGGGCAGAGCCGCTGTGTGCTGAGAGGTAAGGGGCGAGCGGAGGGGGCTCCAGCGATCCAGGAAGAGGCCTCCCCACCTGAGAGACTTGAGAGGCACGGCACCCAAATGCAGAGGAGCACAGCCAGCGTGGCGGGATGCTCAGCAGTAAAAATAAAACCGTTTCGGCACACACAGCACTGGCTGTTTACGGGCATTTCAGGCGCACTGTTGTCTTCCTCCGTGCTGCTCTGCGAGGGTTTGCCAGCCTGCCTGCTTTGCAGACTCCCCACGAGTCCCACTGTCGCGCCAGCCCCAGGGTCACGTCTCCTGGCTGAGCAATCTCAGCCGCCTCTTTCCTCCTGGTTCCACTGAAGTCCCAGGGAGGATGCTCATTGGCTGGGTCTGGGCCCAAAGAGGCCACATATGTGTCTGGGCTATCTTGGCTGACGGCTGCCTGCTAGGTCCAGCTGGCCATGCATCTGTCCAGTCCTTGTCCTGAGTCCTGTGTATCCAGGATCACCAATCTAGGCTGCTGCAGTCTGTTGGCTGTGGCTTTATAATTTTAGACACTTTTCTGCTGCCCCCAGTTGAGTGTGGCTGGGTCTGGGGAAATGGGAGATCCCCGGGCTGGCTGACCCAGGGAGAGGGGTGTTGGGAGTGGGGATTCTTGGGCTCCCCTGGCATTGGCCTCTCATGTCCCCTTGGCTTGGCTCTTTTCCCAGGTTGGTGGGAAATCCATCCCAACCCTCTCCTAGAGCTGCCACTTGCCCTTGGTGCTCCAGGAGCATCATCTAGGACTCCAGGACATGAGCAGAGGGTCTTCCCTCTTTCTTCTACACTCTTCCCCACAATCTTAACCATGGCTAAAGGGTCCTGAACACTGCTTCCCAGTCTCCTTCTCCTGCCTTTGGCCTGGGCCTCCTGAAGTGGAGGAGGCAGCGCAGGGGCCAGCCACATGTGAGCCTGGCCCAGGGTCCCGCGCCTGGCTCGGCTTTATGCCTCCTAGAGGTCACCTGTCCTCCTGGGGATGGGAGCAGCAGCCCCTCCTCACAGGCTGTGTGACAAGGAGTTCTGCATGCTCAGTGGGACCAGCATAGAGCAGGACCTTCCCTTGGTGAGAAGCATCCAGACATGAGCGGTGGGCATGTCCTTGCCCCTCCCATGAGTCACAAAACCCTGATTCCCATGGGGGCTTCTCCCATCTCATCTAATGAAGTTCTCTTGGGCTGACCCCACCTCCTCTGTTCAAGTGGTGGGCAGTGCCCTGGCCTGGCCAATCAGTGCACTCCACCCCTGGCCCCACCACTGTGATTGGCTCAGAATGAATATGTGAACTCAATCCTGGCCAATGAGCTTCTTCCCTGGGACTTTAGCTGGAACCAGGAGGAAAGAGGCGCTTTCTGCTAGAAAGGCCCCACCCCCCGGGGCAGAGAACTCTGGGGCTGGCCAAGGTCCCTGAGAACGAGGTTGACAGGAAGTCACCAGAGCCAAGGGGAGAAGCAGAGAGATGATTCCTGGGATGAAGGCAGTTACCCCATGTGGGCTTAGCTAATTATAGCATCCTTGCTTCTGGTGTGAGTGTCCAGGGCCTCGTGATCCTGCCAAGACAGGTCAGAGTGGGGGTGTACAGACCTCCCCTCTGGATTTGGGGCACACACAAACACTAATGGATGCAGGACAGTGGTCCATCAACTGTCAGAGCGTTCTGCAACCAGCAGTGACTCTCTGGCAGAAGCAAGTGTCAGATTCTTTCAAATCGCACAACGAATGCATATTTATTATGGGCAAGTGAGAAAACGCAGGCGGGCAGAACAAAATAATGAAGGCCACGCACCATCCCAAAGCGGCAATGGTTGGAAGTTTGCTCTGCCCTTTCTAGACATTTTCCTGTGCAAAAATCACACCTGTCAGCACCCACATATTCATAGAGATGGGTCTCTGCTCTGCATACTGCGTAACAACCCCCTTTTTCCACGTGAGTGTGTTGTGGACATGTTTCCATGGCGGCAGGGACAGAAGCAGCCATCATTTCTAAGGGCTACATGGATTTCATGGTGGAAACGATGCTAATTTACAGGAAATCCATTGTGATCAGGCTCTCGAGTTTTGATCCTTTGCTTTGTTTTCACTTTGAACGTCTTGTCTGCACCTGCATCAGTTTGCACGGCGATGCAATGAACGCCTTGCAGTGAATGACAGACGTGAAACTGCATGTGTCTACTGGTCGCTGTGTCTTGTGACTCGCCCAGATGGTATTCCGGGAAGGTGTGGGCTCCCGGGCTCCCGGGCCCAGTATAC
The DNA here is from genome assembly GCA_007922815.1 of Macrotus californicus. Taxonomy (NCBI): domain Eukaryota; kingdom Metazoa; phylum Chordata; class Mammalia; order Chiroptera; family Phyllostomidae; genus Macrotus; species Macrotus californicus. Next base: position 57,629 of record VMDR010003634.1, read on the forward strand.
TTTGTCATGATTTAAGACTCTACCCATCTTGAGGGTGAAATACTCGTACGGTTTCCATTAGAATTTGCAATTCTTAGATTCCTATGCATTTTTATACAGTTGCTGGCTAATTGTGTTTCTCTTTGGGGGGACATTTTGGCCTCTTTTAATTGGGGGTATGTGTTTGTTTGACTCCCTCAGGACTAGATTCTCAGTCAAGGACTTGCCCGCCAGTAGTTCATTTGGGAGGTGGTCCCAGGACCCTCCCAGGGTGAGAGAAAACAGAAAGAGAAGGCAACAAGTGAGAGTGTCTTATACGCCACCTGCCTCTGTTCCCTGGAAATAGGACATCCCTCCCATCTGCCCTTTCCCCACCGAATGGTCTTGAGGTCCTTGTCAAAAATCACTTGACTATAGATGTGAGGGCTTATTTCCGGGCTCTCTGAGCCTTTCCATTGGCTTATACGTCTGTCCTCGCCAGTTTCATCACTGTAGCATTGTAGTGAGTTTTGAAATCAGGAAGTGTCATCCCTCCATGAGTCCTCTTCTAAGTGTGCCTAGAAAACTGTCACATCCCCCGTGAGAACACTCGCACACTCCCCAGCCCCTGTCCCAGCTCCGTCTTTGCTGGCCCAGCCCACCACACACACACAAATAGGGCAGGAGAAGGGAGACAGAGTCCTTCCCTCCTGTAAAGATGTAGTCGAGGAAGCAGGTCTGGGCTCTCTGTGTACTTCAGAGACGATGAGGCAGTGCGGACCTGGCACACGGACCTGACCCATCAGGGACTCACGGGCCATCCCGGTGGTCCCTGCATCTCTCCTGGTCCAGGTGCTCGCTGTTCCCAGCAGACCAGCGCTGCCTGTCCCATGTCATACGTTGCCTTCTCACCTTTAACCACAGAAGCCCAGCCACTCGTACTGTGGCCAGCCTTGGTCACCTGCCTCGCTGTCTCATTGTCCTGTCTTCCTGTCCCCTCTTGCTGGGGCACGTGCTATGTGGCCCCCAGGTGTCTTGCTAGCCCGTTTCCTTTGTACACGTGTGTCTCCATGACCCATGGGTGTGAGGCCTTCTATCTGTGCTGTGGGTGGCTTCCACATAATGGTCAGGGCGGATGTTGCATCCCATCAGCATCGCGTTTTGTCATCTCTTCCATCAAACATGCAGATTCCAGTCAGTGCTTTCGGCTTCTGGATACTGCTCCAGGGAATGTCGGCGACAGTGAACCAAGTCGTCCAAGGTCCCGCCCACAGAGGACCTCAGTGGCCAGAGACAGTGAGTGAGTGAGCTGACGGGTTGTAGGAGGAAAGTATTCAGAGAAAGATGGAGCTGGCTGAGACGGCCAGTGGTGTTGGGTGGGCTGGGCTGGGGGTGAGGCTGTTACATGGGGGCCCGGGAAGAGTGACTGAGAGGCCATGTGTGAGCAGACAGCTGGAGGAAGGTAACCAGGTGCTGCAAGCGCTTGACAGCAGGAGGTTGGTGGGGGACAGGTTCTCCTGGGAAGTGGCAGCCCTGGGAAGGGCCCCCCCCACCACCGCTGGGTACCAGTATGGGGGTGGGTGCCAAGGCAGAGCAGGGCAGAGAAGAGGTGGCTTGGCCTTGGAGGGGGTGGTGACAGTGAGGAGGTTCCTGGGACAAGGGCGGTGGCAGCAGGGAGGGTTCTGGGTTTGTTTTTGAAACTGGAGCCAGTGTTTGATCTCTCTGTTGTCAGGCTGTTTCCACCAGCTACTGCCAATGGCACGGCTGTGGAGCACACGCCTGTCCCAGCTTTGGGAGAGGCGCCCAGAGCGGAACTGCTGACGTCTGATGTGCAGGCTCAGAGTGTCCTGGGCCCCGCAGCCCTGCCCACGGGCTCTAGCCTGTCCTTGCCGGCTGGGCTTGACGCCAAGTCTCAGACGCTCTAGACACCACGTGGAGGCTGTCCTTGGTTCTGACCGCTGGTCTTTCTGGATGCACCTTGCTACCTGCCTACTCTACCCCTTCCTACTCACAGCATCACCGGCATGCCTGGGAGCTGGTTGGAGCTCTGCCTCTCGGCCTCCATAACCGGCTGCATCCGATGCTCATGGAGCCCAGGAGACCCACACATTACCTTTGAGAAGCTGCGCTCCACACCTGACACTAAGAGCCACCCACATCACTGACAAGCACCTGGGTGAGCTGATACAGGTTGGACAGGACCCTCCCTGCCAGAGGAGCAGGTGCAGCCCTCTGGGGTTTTGTTAAGGCCCCTCACCTTTCCCGGCACACTGGGGCCCATAGGTGAGGTCTCGGCCTCTCCCAACGGCCAGTGTCCTCTGTCAGGTCCCAAGGCTGGCACTCCTGGGTCCTGAGGCAGTGCCAGGACACCTGCAGAACCCTGATGAAGGTCATCGGCAGGAAAGCAGCCCCTGAGACAGCAACATCCTAATCCCTAGAACCTGTGACTTGTTAGCTTGCATGGCACAGGGGAGTGAGGCTGCCCTTGGCAGACCTTGTGTGGGACACTGTCCTGGACCGTGGGGATGGCACTGAGTCTGGGAGAGGCGGGCAGGAGAGAGGGATGTGACGTGAGGTGAGGAGAACTCAGCCCCACATGGCTGGCCTTGAGATGGAGGAGGGAGGAGGAGCCAAGGAACTCCGCAGCCTCTGGGGCCAGAAGAGGCAGGGAACGGACCCTGCCCTGGAGCTTCCGGAAGGAGCCTGCCCTGCCCACACCTCGTGGCAGCCCCATGGGGCCGTTCGGACCGCTGGCCTCCAGCCTGTTTTGGCTGCAGCAGGAAACTTGGAGTCGCCAATCTGCGCTCTCCCGTCCTGCAGTCGGGACTGACCAGCTAGAGGCCTCGCAGCTGGACTCTGCTTGGGGAATCCCTTCTCGCCTGGGACCCCCTCCCTCTGAAAGTTCACCCCCAAGCCCAGCCCAGCCTAGCCCAAACACACCTGCTGGAGCCACAATGCAGGGCAGCCCCCAAACCCTGGCCTGGACCCCCTAGATTTTCGGTTGGTGACTGAAAATGACCAGCTCTGAGGATGGGAACTGGCAGAAATGGCCGCATTTTAAGCCCTGGGGGCCCCTACCTCTAGCAATCCACAGCCTTCAAGAAAGGGCTGCCTGCTAAAATCATTCCAATGACCACACAATGTCCCCCCCAAATCCCCCCATACACACACATGGGCAGACTTCCAGGCCCCGGATGGTGGCCACATGTTCGTAATACTCAGTCCCTTGGTCAAGCCCACAGCCCGGCACTGACATCACAGGACAAGTGTCCATGGACTGGGCTGCTCTAGGTGGTCACTGCTGGTCACAGAGGCATGAGGCTGAAGGCCGGGGCATCATTTGCAGGATGTGGTGGGATGCGGTGCCTGACATAGGCCTCCCTTGGGCTGCTCCTGGGGAGCGAGGCACAGACCAGCCCAGGAAGGCAGCCGAACTGCTCTTTCAGGGGGAGTTAGTTTTACTTCACTGTCTTCCTGTCCACAGCACGTCCCATGCCGTGTTTTTCCTGATGTTGTCCTAGGTCTCACTAGGGCACCACAGGGTGCTGAGGCCACCACCCACTGCCTTCTTCCAACCCAGCAGCCCTGGCCTCTTCATCTCTGGAATCGGAGGGTCAGAAGGGACCGAGCACTGGGCAATGTCAGCTACCAACTGGACCTGCGTGCTGGTGCCAGCAAACTGCGCTCCCCGAGGCCCAGCCAGCTGCTCCCTCCTCCAGCCTGTCCCTCTCCTGTCCCCAGCAGCAGTGGCCCATGCACAGGGCCCCTCAGGTCAGCTTCATGGCCGGGGTGCAGGGTGGGAACAGAGCCCCTGGGTGTGCTGCCCACAAAAACAGAACGGTGACCGATGGCATCAGCGGTGACAGAGCTGGGCCTGTGGGAGCCAGAGCTGGGCCTTCTTCCCAGCGCCGCCCACCAGGATGCCAGGAGCCCGGGGGCCCAAAAATGTCTGGGAATGTCCAATATCAGCTGGGGGTGAGAGTTTCCAGAAAGCCTGAGGCACAGCTCGCCTCCAGGAAAACAGTCACAGATAAGAACGGCGCACTTGCCTTCCGGTCCCACTGCTGACTCTGGCACTGCCAGCGCCCCACATGGGGACCCAGCGCCAGGAGCAAGTGGGGACTCGAGGCTGGAAGGAGCTTCCATGTCCAGGTCCAACTCACAGGGAGGACTGGGGCTCCAGTGGGGACAGGACCTTGCCCAGCCCACACCTCGCCCGTGTATCCCCACCACATCCCATGGGAGTCCCTGATCCTTATCTGGCAGTAAAGGGTTTGCTGACAAGCTGCAGCCTGCGCAGCCAGTGGAAGACAGGGGCCCAGGAGGTTCCTCTGGGCCCAGGGGACCCATTTTCAGTTTGTCAAAGCCACACCCACACGTAACATAAAGGTCTGAACAGTGCTAAGGAAAAAACCCATGGTCCCTGCCCGGCCCCTGCCACCTACAGCTGCCCTCCTGCCGTCCTCCCTCCCGACCCGCACTCCCCAGCCCACACTGTCTTCCTCCTGGCTGTAGGTGTCACCCAGGTTGCAGGGGCAGTGGCTGTAGAGGGTGGTCCCACGTTGCCACACAAAGGAAGGCTAAGCCCCTCACTAACCACTTCCAGTCCTCTCCCCACCCCATCCCACTCAGAGGCTCCCATGGGCTCAGATCCCAGCCGGCCTTGGTGACCTGTGAGCCCAAAGGCAGTCAGGACGGAGCAACTCATGCCTGGCGTGAAAGACTGCGCCATGGAAACAGTGGAGAGGCAGCCATTGCTGAGAAGGAGCCAGGGCCACAGTCCAGCCAAGAGCTGCCAACGGCTCAGCTAGATGGCCAGAGCAGGGACCCCCAACGTTTCTACCCCGTTTTCTCAGTGGTCCCTGGCAAAGGGGGCGGCAGCCCATTTGCTGTTCACTTCTCACAGCGGGGGCGGGGGTCCACAGCCGCCCGGGGCTGCGACATGCTAGTCCTCTGTGGAGGAGAGGCCCCACTGTCACTGCCCCCGCTGCCTCCAGAGGACGGCCCCTGATGGCCAACACTACAGGACTTGGGGTGGGGGGCGGGTGAGGAAAGGTGTCCAAGGAGTGGGTCCAGCCTTGTTCTGGGCTTGGGAGAGAGACATGCACCTGGCCTTACTTGGGGAAGAGCATCTGCTTCCCCCCCTGGAGGGGCGCGCTCACTCCCACCCTCCTCAGCAGGGACCCCCGCCATCCTCTGAAGGGGCTTCATCCACATGGCTGGGTTTTCTTCCCCCTACAAGCTCCTGAGCGGAACTGGGCCAACAGGAGTGGAAGGCTTCAGGAAGTGGCCTAGACAGCATTCCTTGGTAAGCCCCTGGGCCGAGTCCAAGGTCCTGCCACGTGGCGGGAGGCGCACACTGCCACTGCCTGGGGCCACAGAACCCCTGCTGCCCCGCCTCACCCGCGCCTGCCAGGTCCCTTCCGGCGCTGCCATGTGCAACACCCCACTCCTGGCACCCCCTTCCACGTGCCTACACACTTCTGACTACAAACCCAGGCCCACTCTGGGTGTGTCCCCCCCAGCTCAGACAAGCAAACAAGCACCCTTGGCTGGTGCAACAGAGACATGAAGGGGACTCTGATTTGGGCCCTGCTAAGTCAGCAGGCCCTGTCCCTCTCACACCCAGGGTTTTCTGCCCTGCAGGGTGGTACAGAGGTGCCCCCACAGCTGGCATGCTCTGGGAACAGAGGGCACTTCCTTCCTGGGAAGGTTCTGATGGCTGGTTCAGACCACATGACCTTCCCCGACCCAATCTCTGCCCAGGAGGAGCAGCCAGCCTGCCTCACGCACCCGCATCTGAGAACAGGGGTCCCCAGTTACACATCAGGCAGATAAAAGACCTAAGGTCACCACAGTCCTCATGGCTGCATGCTTCACAGAGTGGAATTTGGGAGAGACGAAGTGTGTGACTATGGAGACAGGGACATGCACCTGGCGGAGTGTGGTGCATCCAGAGAAAATGGCAGGTGTGTGTAAATGGGCAGGTGCTCATGTCGTGAAGTTCAAACACAGAGCCAGAGGACATAAATAGTGTGGTCCCACACATACCCGAAATGCCACACAATAAAGTAAATATCGAGGGATTCTGTCTGAGTGGTTGGAATACCAGAGAGTTTTATTATCTTCCTTTGGCCAATCTGTACTTTCTCAAATTTCTAAAGGGAACACACACACATTTGGTAATAAAAAAAGGAAGCAAGGCTACTTGATAACACCTCGGGGGTGTCCTGGCCCTGCCCTGGCTTTCACAGGGGCCTTCCTGGGGAAGCCGTAGCTCTGCTCTCAGCCTGTGACGTGTGGGCTGTGGTGGATGATGGAGCTGCTTGACCGCTAACTGGCCGTCCTCCCAGGTGGATGAGGCAGGACCTCCAGGGCAGCCTAGGCGGCATCACAAAGGCCCATGTCCACCAGGGGTGGGCCCAGGCCCACCCCTGGCTGTGGGGTTCCCTGCTCCCTGATTTACCTGGCTGAACTAGCTGTGCCACCCGAACCTGAGGGCAGGTTTCTCATGACTGTCCCTTGCACGTCACCTATCAGCTGCTGAGATGAGTCAGTAGGGCCCGGCCATCCCTGACCCCAGTGGCCCCCAATAGTGGAAGGTCTGGCTGCCTCATTAGAAATGCTCCCAGCTGCACACACGGCCTCCCCCCAGGCCCCACAGTTCCCTCCATGGCTCAGATACCCTAAACCCTAGCAGGCCTCGGGCTACTGCTCAAAGTCTCTCCCAGGATCACCACAGTGGTTCCTCGTGGCCTCTGCTTGCCAGCATTAGTGATCCTTTTAGGAAAATAAAAACTCAGAACCCAAGTATTGATCTCCCAGGAGGCTTTGTCCATTTCCTGATGAATAATTCACTTGAAAGCAGATCCACTGCTTACATTTAAGATTTACATCAAGGAAATAGATGCAGATACTTAATTTGACGGAGAGACCATGTGCTGGCATTGGTGGCCGGCCCACACTGCTCCTGGTCACAGGGGAGCCACTGGCCGGAGCCCCAGCTACGCTGAGGGTAGATGAGGCCAAGTCTGCAGCTGGTCCCTCAACATCTGGCCCCTTGGACTCACAGGGCAAATACTCTGGGGGCGTGCTGGCTCCTGGAAGACAGGCGGAGTTCACACAGTCTGCCCACAAAGACAAAGCAAAGGTGCGTTTTGCCTCAGAGCTCTCAGACGAATGCATCACTGCTGTGCTCTGGGGAGACCTCCACTTCCAGCCAAGATGGAGTGATGGGACTGGATTTACTTTCTTGGCTGAAACAACCGAAAATCTGACAATACATGTGAAACCAGAGTTTTTAAGATGCTGGACATCAGGCTACAAAGAGCCACAAGGCCCAAGAGATGGGAACAGATGAGGTGAGTGCCCTGGCTGGCTGCCTGGGGAGGGTTTCCAGGCCACACTGCACAGAGGGGACCCCAGTGGAGCCTGGTGGGCATCCTGAGTTGGGGATGCTGAGAATCAGGGAAACCAAGGCAGCTACAGTGTGTAGGACAGAGAACCAGAGAGAAGCACACTGCATTGAGGGTTTCTCCAAGTACACAGCAGAGGACCAATCACCAAACTCAATTTCTAGTTAAAAACCTTCCCACAAATTAAACCCCGGGCCCAGCTGGCTGTCCTGGGGAATTCCATCAGACAGTCAAGGAAGAACTCCTAGCAATTCCTCATAAACACTTTCACAGAACTGACAAGAAAGAAATAATTCCCAAGTCATTCTATGAGACCAGCATTTTCCTGACACAAAAATCAGACACAATATTACAAGAGGAAAATGCAGACAAATATCTCTGATGACATAATAAAATTCTAAACAAACATTTATTAAGTGGAATCCAACAGTATGAAGAGAGATAAGATATAAGAACAAAGTGGAGTTCAGCCCAAGAATTCAGGGTTGATTTAACACTCACAATCCAATCAACATAACTCACCATATTAACAAACCAACAGAAAAACAATATGATAATCTCAGTAGACAGAAAAAGCACATGACAAAATTCAACCTTCATTCTGATAAAAATTCTCAGCAAACTAGAAATAGAAGGAAACTTCCTCTACTTGATAAAGGGTGTTTCCAAAACATCTCCAGTTGATACCATACTTCCTGCTGAGACTGAACACTTTCTGTCTAAGACCAGGGACAAGAGAAGGGTGCCTGATCTTTCCACCTCCATTTAGTATTCCAGCCACAGCCATCAGGGACAAAAAAAGAAAATGAAAAGCACTGTGATTGGAAAGGAAGAAGTAAACCTCTATTTGTAGATGACCCACTCATCTACACAAAAAAGTTTAATGGAATCTACAAAAAAAGCCACTAGAGCTAATGGGTGAGTTTAACAGTTCACAGGGTCAGTCTCGATATCCAAAACCTAACTGGGTTTCTCTGCACACTAGCACAGAACAACTAAACACTGAGAACAGTGCCATTAAGAACAATGCCATTTATAACTAAATTAAAAAAATGAAATACTGATGGGGAAATCAGAAAAAAGACGTAAAAAGACTTAGACACACAAAACAACCAAACAATGCTGAAAATATTAAAAAGAACCTAAAAAAACAGGAAATTTTTCTGCCTTCATGGGTTGAAACACTCAACATTCTTTAGATACCAGTTCTCCCCAGATTGATCTACAGATTCAACAAAATGCCAACTGAAGTCCCAGAAGCCACTCTTGCTTTTTTTGGTAGGATTTGACAAACTTATTCTAAAGTCCATAAGGAAATGCGAAGGACATGTAATGGAACAACTTTCAAAGAGAAAGACAAAGTTGGAGGATTTACATTACCTGACTTCAAGACTTTATAAAAACAGTAACCAAGAGAGGACATTTATATTAATAAAATCCATAAACAGACCCACACTCATGGACAAGTGAGCCTTGACAAAAAAGCAAAGTCCATCCCATGAAGAAAGGGGAGTCTTAAACAAATGCTGTAGGAACAACTGGCTAGCGAACATATGGCGAAAAATAAACATTTACCTATACCCTGCACCAAATACAAAAATCAACTCAAAATGGACCAGGGATCTAAATGTAAAGCCTCAAATTATAGAACTTCTGGAAGGAAACATAGGAGGAAATCTTCATGACTTCTGGGTCAGGCAAAGATTTTGTAGATTCAAAACCAAAAGCACGATCCTTAAAAGAACAAATTGATAAACTGGACTTCATCCACATTTAAAACTTCTGTTCTTCAAACTGGCTCCATTTAGATAAAAAAAGGTAGACCACAAACTCAAAGAAAATATTTGGAAACTATGTGTCTGATAAGACGTGTATTCAGAATATATAAAGAACTCTCAAAACTTAACAAGAAGAAAATTCATGACTCCTTTCAAACATGAACAAAAAATCTGAACAGATAATTCACCCACAGATAATGAATTAAAACAGACCAAAAAATGCTCAATATCATTAGTTATCAGAGAAATTAAAACCGTAATGAAATACCACTATCTGCCTATTAGAAGAGCTTAAAATGACAGTCTCAAGCGTTGGTGAGAATGTGTAGCCATTCATACACTGCTGATGAGAATGTACACCATCTTTTGAACACAGTTTGACAATTTCTTAAAAATTTAAACACGTATCTTCCATATGATCCAGCCATTTTGCCCCCTAAAAGAAATGAAAGCACACATCCAAACAAAGACGTGTACATAAATGTCCACAGAAATTTTATCGGTAAAAGCCAAAATCTAGAAGCAACCCATGTGTCCACCAACAGGGCAATGGGTGACCCAACTGTAGTGCATCCATACAGTGAAATTCTGCTCAGCAAATAGATAGGAGTGAAACAGAGTCACCCAGCAACACAGACGCACCTCAGAGTAATGATGCTGAGAGACAGAACGATACCACTTACATAAGACTGCAGGGCATGCAAACTAATCTACAGTGCCAGAAAGCAGGTCAGTGGTTGCCCGGAGATAGAGGGTGGCACAGTGGGCAGAGGGAGGGGTCACAGAGGGGCACAAGGAGATTTGGGGGTGGGGGGTGGATATGTCATTGTTTTGATCGTGGTGATGGTTTCATAGTCAAATCCTGTCAAACTGTGCACTTTAAATGTGTGTAGTTTATCATATGTCAATTTTACATCTATAAAGCTGTTTTTAACATTCTGAATAATGACATCAGTAAAATGTTAGAATAGGAACATCCAAAGAGCCTCTTGGTCATAAAAGCAATGGGAACACTGGCAAAATCAGTCAGAATCAACTTTTTCAGAGCTCTAGAAATTAAACAAAGACTTGAAATGAGAAATATTTATTCAAGAAACAGCTGAGTCTTGGTAAGAATAGTGTGCTTTGCGGCTTTTAAAACTCCCTGCCCCCATCTGCCAACCCCATCTCCACAGCAGCCTCGAAGACAGTCAGCGGCCCAGCTGAGTGGTGAAGGTGCACCCCAACACGCATACAGAGTTCCTCAGCAAAGTCTGAGAAACTTACTGGTTCTAGGAATTTAAGAAATCTCTGTTCAATCATTGGCTAACTACTAAAGTAATTGAAGAAAGACTTCAGTGGCCATGCATGACAAAGAATACATGACAATTATAGAATTCAGAAAATCACTAAACAAGCATCAACAAAACAACAAATAGCAACAACAGACCTTGTGAAGGGGAGAGACTCTGATTTCCAAGTGCTGCCATGTTATAGCATTTAAAGTGTCCAGTTTAAAAAAAAATAAAAGGTATGCAAAGAAACAAGAAAGTATGTCTCATGCAAGGAAAAAAGCAACCAATAGAAACTGTCCCTGGGGCAGCCCAGATATTAAACTTCCTAGACAAAGACTTTAATCAGCTATTTTAAATATGTTCAGTGAACTGAAGGAAACCACGTATAAAGAAATAAAAGAAAGTATGGAAATAATGTATCACTAAATAGAAAATGCCAACAAAGTGACAGAAATTATTCAAAGAATGAAATAGAAATTCTGGTGTTAAGAAGTACAATAACTGACATGAAAAATTCTGCGGGGACTCACTAGCATATCTGAGCAAGCAGAAGAAACAACCAGCAACCCTGAAGATAGGTCTGTCCATCCGGTCTAAGGAACAGAATGAAAACGGAACAAAGAACAGTGAGCAGAGTTTCAGACCTGTGGGACACCATTAAGCATACCAAAATACCCATAATGGGCTCCCAGAAACAGAGGGAAAAAAGAGCAGAGAGAATATTTGAAAAAATAATGGTCAAAAATTTCCCAAATTTCATGAAAAACAATCTACACATTGCAGAAACTCAACAAACACCAAGAAGGATAAACTCAAAATTAACCCTTTCGGTACGAGCGCCGGATATATCCGGCACCCATACAATGGCTCACAATGGCTCACCTCGTACAGCGGGAGTGTCGCGGCGGAAAGAGCACTCGTACCGAAAGGGTTAAGTCGCACCTGGATACATCATAATCAAACTATGAAAAGTCAAAAACAGAGATTTTAAAGTACCAAAAGAGAATTGACTCATCACATACAAGGGATCACAAATAAGATCAAAAGCTGATTTCTCATCAGAACCCATGGAAGCCAGAAGACAGTGGGATGCCATATTCAAAGTGCTGAGAGATTAAGATTGTCAACCAGGAATTCTATGTATAGTAAAACTGTCCTTCAGAAATGAAAAGAGATTAAAAGGGAACAAATTACAAGATAAAACAATAAAATTAGGATTTCCGGCCAAGATGGAGGCATAGATAGACACACTGTGCCTCTTTGCACAACCAAAAGGACAACAAATTTAAAAACAAAAGACAACCAGAACTGACAGAAAATTGAACTGTATGGAAGTCTGACAACCAAGGAGTTAAAGAAGAAACACTCACCCAGACCGGTAGGAGGGTTGGAGACGGGCAGCCGGGTGCAGAGGACTCGCGGCAAGGTGGAGGCTGGTGGACTGGGTGGTTCCACACTCACGTTCAGATAAACTGGGAGGAACAACTGGGGAGCAAGACAGACGGTGCAACCCAGGATTCCAGCAGGGAAATAAAGCCTCAAACCTCTGACTGAAAACACCTGTGGGGGTTGAGGTGGTGGCAGTGGGAGAAACTCCCAGCCTCACAGGAGAGCTCATTGGAGAGACCCACAGGGTC